>BRDA01046190.1:0-53261 GCA_036984385.1 Crenuchus spilurus
TGTGTGTGTGTGTGTGTGTGTGTGTGTGTGTGTGTGTGTGTTATAATTATATTGTATGCATTCAGAACTTTTGCTGCTGGAGACACTGTCTTGTGCTCACATATAAGACTGTTCAGGGTGACTGAGCTATTGCACAGTTAGAGCAGCCATACAAAAAAATAACATAAATTAATTTAGGCACCCATTGCTGACACAGACGTATAGATGCACAGTCAGCTTGTCTAGTGCCTGTAGAGAACTACTGCCAATAGAATATGACTCTGTAGAGCAGATCAACATCTATTGGCACCATGTCTAATGCTGGGTGTGGGCTAGAGGGGTATAAAACCCCTGACTTTGAGCTGTGGAGCTGTAGAATTGTGTTCTCTGTAACGATGGAGCTCCATTCAGTACTTTTGGAATGAGTTGTGGAGTTGGGGATGAGGCGGGGTGGTGATCATCCAACTTCCTGACCTCAGTAACACTGTTGTCACTGAATACAATCAAATCTTCACAGCAGTGCTCCAACTGATTTGGGGAAAAACAATGAATGAATCAGTGCCAATACTTTTGTACATATAATAATAACAATAATAATAATAATAATAATAATAATAATAATAATAATAATAATAATAATAATAATAATAATGTTTTACATTCAAATGAAGAACACCAGGTAAATGTACACCAAGTTTTAATTAACAATATTTTTATGTACACTTGACTTTCAGAAATGAAAACATGAGACCTCTTCACTTTTTCGACATTTTTCAGTGTATTTGTAGAGTATTGCTGAGAAATGCTTTTGGCTGTTCAGAGGATAATTGGTGTGTGTGTGTGTGTGTGTGTGTGTGAGTGTGTGTGTGTGTGTGTGTGTGTGTGTGTGTGTGGAAGTAGAGTAGCAGGAGAGGGTGAAAGACTGCTTTTGCTGGGCTTTGATTGGTCTAGGCAGCCTGGGGTTGTTCTGTTAAATCCTGAGGATAAGTGGATTACTCAAGGGGTCAGAGTGAGGCTCGCAGGGAAATCACTGCTCCTCATATCTCTGCTGTCACCTGACCTCTATTCGGAATGACCATCTTAAAAAAGAATATGAAGCATTATAACAGCCAGATATGTGGGGCTGAGGCCTTCACAGAGCAGTGCTAACTCTGGTGATGTAAAGGTAAGTGTCTGCTTCATACCGATGAGAGATTAGACCTGTATTAATTGCTAGAAGTCATTCTCTGTTTCACCTGGTTTCTTTAAATCATTTACGTCCAGCATGTTTTGTATGTTATGAGTGATGACATTTTACATTTGTAATTTATATTCTGTATACACACAAAAGTCTGTATTACCTCCATTTCTACTCCCAATTAGGTACAGATCTAAGATTGTTAGTAGGCATTGTTTCATTACATTCATTACTTCTAAATAACAATTCTGTTCCATTTTTATGGTGCATTTTTTATTTTTTTTAAAGCAGTCTTGCTTTAAGTCCCTACTGTGTCGTACAGACAAGGCCGTCCTCCAGGACAGTAAAAATACCTCAACTAATCTGATTATGTGGCCCTCTAGAAAATAGCCTTGGTTCTCACACTGTTCCTTTCCTTTCCTTTTGTTCTCCCTGACTACGTCTTTTCATCTGCTCCCAGGTTCACTGTCGACAACATATTATCATCTCTGGCATAAATAAACAAGTTGGCCCAAAATGGCAGTCTTAAAGGTGACATTCACAAAGACCAATCGGGACAAACTGGCCCAGGTGTTGTGGGTGCTGAACTGGGTCTCTGTGATAACTGGCCTCATCCTTTTCAGCCTGGGCCTCTTTTTGAAAGTGGAGATCCAAAAAAGACGAGAGCTCATGTCTGACGAGATCCAATCAGTGCCCAACATGCTTATTGCTGTAGGTCTGGTCGCTTGTGGCATCAACTTCCTGGGGGGCAAAATCTGCTACGACTGTGTGGACACCACTAAGTTCCTGCGGTGGAAGCTACTACTGCTGCCCTACATTATATGCACCTTTTTCTTCACCTTCTGCATTTTGGTGGGAGCTGTGATGTGCTACACTATGCGCAATAATCTTGAAGAGTCTCTTTTCCTTGGGCTGCGTGATGCCATGCGTTACTACAAAGACACAGACACACCAGGCCGCTGTTTCATCAAACGCACTGTTGACCTCCTGCAGATCCAATTCCAGTGTTGTGGCAATGATGGATACAAAGACTGGTTCCACATCCAGTGGATCAGTATCCGCTACCTTGACATGTCCAGCAGTGAGGTGGTGGAGTAAGTACAGATGAGCCACTGAGAGATGCAAGGTTCTAAATAACTTAACGGTTTCTCCTAGAACTATAAATCCAAGAACTATTTAAGAACATTTATGAAGTGTGAAGTGTGAAGACTAGTGCTTCACCAAAAGAGGGAAAATGTTTTTAATTCAAAAACTAACCTGTCAAATTTTATATTCTTTACATGCTAAATGAAATATTTCAAGCTTTTTGAATGTTGGTACTGTTTCATTAGTAATTTACTAAAACTAGAAATTAAATAGTTTAATATGAGATTCTGTGTTTCTGATTTTTATGAGTTATAATCCAAATTAAACGAGCAAAATACAAAAAAAGGCTAAAAAAATCATTATTATGTTTAATGAATATGAAATATGAGTTTTTCCCCCATTCGTCATCTTAGCAATTTAAACTCCACCCACATGACAGTTTAGTATTTTGAATTTTTCACAATATTAATGTGGCGCTGTGCATGAGTTAAGTGTGAGGAACCTCCACATAATGTAAACATGTCATTATGAATTTCTATACAATTATAAGATAAACTCTTAACTGGTACAGAACCTTTGGATTATTTGACATTTTTTTCAGTATCATTCTTTCATACCTCATTTACAAAAATCTTTTCTCAAAAAAACAATTTGTGAAGCGTTCTTTATGGTATTGCTTCTAAGAACTGTTTATTTTTGCCCAATGCTTTCATAAATGTATAAAAACAAACAAACAAACAAATAAACAAATAAATAAAAAATTCTGGAAAAAAAATCTTGCCACAAGAGTCTTGGCACAAAATCTATTTCTTACAAGAAAGGGGTAGAGGCTTACAATGCTTCTCTTCTTCTTAGATGCTTGATCAAGGATAGGCCCTAAATTCCAACAATGCAGTTATGTCAGTCCGTCTACATCAGTTGTGGGGATCCAAGGGCTGAGCTCAAGCACAGTTTGCTGATTTCTCTGCTCTGACACAACTAAACTGAGTAATTTACTGCTGAGTTGAATCAGACGTGTTTGAGCTATAAATGTCACCAAACTAAGCAGGAATTCAACCACCCAGGAAGCCCCCCCCCCCCTCCTTCTCTCTCTGATTGCCTTCCTCTACAATCAAGTGTGCACATGTGGCTTCAGGACTTGTCATTTTGGAGCCAAATTAATATGAGTGACATTGAACATTCTATCAGTACCTTAGAACTGACATTACAAATGAACAGTTTATTTATACAGTAATGTCAGTTTCTAATTCGTGATGTCATTTTAGGTAAACTATGCTTTCCTCTAGCATGTGCATCAATCCAGACACTGAATATGTAGAACTCACTTCTAAACTAATGGCAATCATTTACTGGCAGTACCTAATATTTCTCTTGATGATATACCTCTATCCATCCATCCATCCATCCATCCATCCATCCATCCATTCATCCATTCATCCATCCATCCATCCATTCATCCATTCATCCATCCATCCATCTATCTATCCATCCATCCATCCATCCATCCATCCATTCATCCATTCATCTATCCATCCATCCATTCATCCATTCATCCATTCATCTATCCATACATCCATCCATCCATCCATTATCATCCACTTAATCCTGATCAGGTTCGTGGTCCCTTACCTTTTCACCCCTTCCAAGACCTATAATTCCCGTTGTTGCCAACATACAAGCAAATTTCCAGGACATGGAGGTCTAGGCACCCCAACTTTAGTATGTAAATTACCTTTGGACATGATTTAAGGATGCTTATTCTATCTAATTAAATTATTATGTATTGTCTTCTTCTTCCTCTTGCCCCTCTCAGTCGACTGCGAAGCAATGTGGAGGGAAGGTACCTTATGGATGGAGTGCCCTTCAGTTGTTGTAACCTGTATTCTCCGAGGCCTTGCATCCAGCACCAAATCACCAACAACTCTGCTCACTATAACTACGACTATCAAACAGAGGAGCTGAACCTGAATCTGAAGGGCTGCAGACAAGCTCTGCTAGAGTATTACACACAGATCATGCAGTCCATCGGCCTAATCGTGCTCATCATCTGGCTCTTTGAGGTCTGCAACATATCAATTATTCAACATTAAATCATGGATCAGTTCAGTGCATGACATGCCTTTAGATCAGAGCTGTGTGGTTTTATCAGCAAAAGCCTGGTGTGGCTGCATCTTTTCATTCCAAACAAGCTGGAAGCTCACCTGAATCCACTTAATCAGTTGGTATCAGCCTTCAAGCAAATGACCACATGTTCCTGCTTGGTTTGAACAAAAACTTGCAACCATACTGGTGCTTTATAAAAAAGACTGCACACTCATTCTTTAGATATTGATCAAACTTTCACCAGTTAATCAATACAACAAGACACTGCGGACTATGCAGCATTTTGAAGGAAGATTTCCCATTGAAAGACAAATCTAGCCCATGACTAGGCTTTATCTCTGTGTGATGGATCATATACACTATATGGACAAAAGTACTGGGCCACCTGCTCATCCATTGTTTCTTCTGAAATTAAGAGTATTAAAAAGTTTATATGTTTTTTTGGAGTAACTGGCTCTACTGTACAGGGTTACTTTCTACTAGATTTTGGAGCATTGCTGTGAAGATTTGAATGCATTCAGCAGCAAGAGCATCAGTGAGGTCATGATGTTGGATCATCACCACCCCATCTCATCCCCAACTCATACCAAAAGTATTAGATGTAGCATCATCATTATAGAGAGCACAGTTCCACTGCACCACACCAGGATGCACATTTTTTCTGCTCCAGAGAGTCTTATTCTATTGGCAGTACTTCTCTGCAGGGACTCGAAAAGCTGTTTGTGTGCATTTGCACATCTTTGTCAGCAATGGATGCAACCATCATAGCCCAATGCATTCATTAGAAGCAGTGTCCACAGACATTTGGACATATAGTGTATGATTTTTTCCCCCTTTTTTTAGAAAGGGTTGTCGCCTTTGTAATAATTTACATTATAGACTATTATAAATAAGATGCCCAAAAAGGGTTCTTAGAGTGCCACAGCATAACCACTTTGGTTGAAAGAAACTTTCAAATAATCATTTTTGTCATTTCTTTCTTCCCTAGAACTATACATTCTAGCAAAGAACCACTTGGAACCATTTTTCATGAACAAACGTTTTTATGGCATCATTGTAAGAGCAGATGTTTCCTGAAACATGTTCTCTTACTCTTCTCTTGACATTGTTTTCATCTTCTGTTCTCTCTTCTTCACTTTGTTCTATGTCTGCAGCTTTCTGTGCTGACAGGGGTGCGGTACCTGCAGACGTCCATGGAGAATGTACTAAGGTTAGGAGATCCTGACTCTGAGTCTGATGGCTGGCTTCTGGAGAACAGCATAGCTGAGACGGCTCGTTATAACTTCAACATCATCAAAAATCTGGGCAAGTGCTACCAGGTAGATGACGACCCCAACATCGATGTTCCATCAACTAGCCAGCAAGCACAAGAGAACCTACCAACTAAGCAAATCCCTGTGGCCAGCTAGCTTGAGGTGGAAGTTAAGTCCTGCCGATGTTAAGTCCTGCCACTGAAGATTGGCAGCCTTGGAAATGCATCAAACTCTGCACTGCAAGCATAACATTCAAAGTGCTTTGGTTCTACTGAGGGAAATGATGATGCAGCTTAACATGCAATTTATATGCACGTGAGTTTGCTGGTCTTTCAGCAAAAAAAGGTTTCAGGAAAAAAGTGATCTCAGTTTAAAAGCCATCCAGTGCCATACAACAATGTTGGCAAGATATGAAGACAAGAATGGAAAAGACTGGTGTATACCTAACACACGAATGTGCACAGAAGTCCAACTGCCTTTTTCTTCTCAATACAATACAGAATGTGACTATTTCTACAGATGAAATTATGTCAAATCTAACTTTATTATTAAGGCTGGAAATGCTGAGACATGACGGCACATCAACAAATCAGATGGTTAATATAGCTGCAATGAAAGGTATAATATCTGGTGCCTCTGCCTTTACTGGGCATCTCATTCATGATGGTTTTCTAAAATACTGTATACTAAAGAAAAACATTTATTTATATGTTGTGCCTTTTGTTACTAAGTCATGAAAAGAATGTGCTCTTCCAATGACCACAGCACTGTATTAGAAGAGGTCTTCTAATTACAAGGATGCCCACAAGAAAAGACTTCTTGCAGGACATATGTCATGCAGTTTTAATGGGTTAGCTGTTTTTCATGCCTCTGTTTATACAAATGTGTAAAGTATTGCAATAGTCTGTTAATAGTTAGATTTATGCATTCCATTTCCTTTAAAAAAACTTTATAAAAACACTAATGTTGCTTCCTCAACATCACTGTGTCTGTCTTAAGATAAACAAAAACAGTAGCACTCTAGGCCAATGGTCATAAGGCTACAGAACAGCGATATAAGCTTGTTTAATAAACCTAATAAATATTTGTCAATGTATAAAAATCAGCCATACCACACCCACCCAGCATACTAAACATGGGCTCACTGAGTTTATAAAATGGGCATGGTGTATTGGTACATGAACCCAGGTGGGCTGACTATATCATATAAACGTTGGCAGTCAAGTAACTTTATTTATGGGGCCCACTTGGGCATATAATGGGTTTTATGTTCTCAGGTAGGCTCATTAAACAACCCAGGTACCTATACTTAAACCACTCTGGTCCCATCAGTGACCCTGGACGACATCCATATGTGGGGCCAGCATTTAACCCATGGACAAAGCTTGCTTGTACCCAGCTGCCCATACAGGCCCAATATGGATGTGATGGCTGAGATTATAACCACCTCCTTGTAGCTTCTTGTCACGCACCCTGCTGTGGCCGTCCTCACAGCGGCCATGATGCATGTGTCTTTGTTCCTTGTGATGTCGCTGTGTGTTTGTCGCCATATGCTTTTTGTTTACATTTACATCATGTCTCTATGCCCCCACCATCGTCATTTTGTCTTGTCAGGGTAATGTTCAGCACCTGTCTTGTCTGATCACAGCCCTTTTGTTCATTCCCCTTTTAATTATGATTGTTATTTGAACTTCCTCATGTTTCTGAGTCCTTTGTCAGTCGTTGCGTGTTGTTAATGTTGTGAATGTCTGTCATTGAATGTTACTAGAATGTTCGTAAATGTCCGTGTGTTTGTAAATGTTTTTGAATGCTCGTTCGTGTATGTTGACCATGTTAAGTTTGCCTCCATGCATATGTTTTGTTTATAAGCCTCCGTTCGGCAATAAAGACTTTCGTTGGATCCCACCTCTGCATCCTGCCTCCTCCTCCTCCTATACACCTACGTAATGTTACACTTGAACACTCTTCTTGTATCTTCTAATACACTCATTGCCCGTGTTATTAGCTCTGATGACCATAGAAGTGCAATTTGTACTTCTACAATTACAAACTGTACCAGGATCATCACGGAGCAGGTGCTATTTTGGTGGTGGATCATTGTCAGCACTGCAGTGACACTGAGGTGGTGCTGGTATGTTTGTGTGTTCTGCTGGTATGAATGGATCAGGCACGGAGGTTTTTTTGTGGTGATTCTGATCCTTAAAGAACAGGTGAAAGGAGGATAATAAAGTATACAGACAACAGATGAACTACAGTCTGTAATTGTAGAACTACAAAGTGCCCCTGTATGATCAGTGGAGCTGATAAGCTGGACAATGAATGAACAAAGTGGTTGTGATATTATGGCTGATTAGTATACATGTAGCTCAGTTGTCATGATGAGCGTACGCAGGTTTCATGTATCTTTATGAAAAATACCCTGCAGTGATGTGTTAATGAAAAAAAATCGTAATTCTTATTTAGATAGTTTCCTCTGGTTCACACACTTTTGAATGCTCGTGTCTTTTTTGTGGTGTAGAAGCTAATCGATCAGTATAAAACTCTTTTCATGAGGAACATTTACAAACAGACTTCAATTGTCCCTGGCAAAATCATTTTTAAACAAAACATCTACAATCATCTCTCATATGAGCTACTGAATAACAGTTCAAAACAAATATACAAACAAGAATGCCTTCTGGGTTCCTTACTACACACAGAGGGGATCTCTTTCAGAAGCCATTAAAATGTGGCTGTGCATTAAACGTACATAAAAATGTATGAGTGGTTTTACACAGATCCAAATAAAAGTCTCAGATCAAGGATGTTCATGTCTAATGTGCCTCTTCTGAATGGAAAAAATGTTTTACCGCATATAGCATTTCAGGAGGTAACAGTGAAAATACAGCAATCAATTAATCAATTCAATTAATCAATAATTAGTGTGGTGTTCATAGTTTAACCTTACTCTTTAGTATAGATGATGGCTGACTACTTTAAAGCAAGGGCCAAACTAATCCTTGAAGTAAGTAGATTGATCCTCATTTAGCCACATATCCGTCAGACAGCATGCATCCTATTATGAGCCTAGGCTTCATTTGGGTTTAATAGTGAAGGGTAGAATGAAGGCTGGTGCCCCAATCAGCTCTAACATACAAACAAAATCCCCTGCAAACAAAATCCATGAAAACGTCAGCATGCAAGACCACACATGAGGTGGTATAAAGACCAAGATACACCCAGGTCTGTCACTGAATATATGGTAAGTCAGTATGAAAGTGGAAGTATTAATTTCACTGAATTGACATTAAAGTCAGATGTTGATTCATCCATACACTTGCACCCTGATTTAATACTGAAACAATGTTGACATTTAAATAAAAAACTAAACAGACAACCAAAGCTCAAGTCAACATTAAATCAATTGTCAAACTTTTAAAATCATGTTATGCACTAATATGTTCAAACAACTTGCTTTATGTACAGCAAAAAAATTTTTTTGTAAAGCATAATGGTGAAAAAATAATCAAAAGGCAACCATATGTGCCAATATGCCTATTTTACAATAGCACAATAAAATATAAACATATTTTAAAACAGACTATTGATTTAAAAAAATAAAAGCAAAATATATCTGCAACTTCTGTGGAACGAAAATATGCATTTTAATATGTCATAGTAAATGAAAGGTATTATTATTATTATTATTATTAGTAGTAGTAGTAGTAGTAGTAGTAGTAGTAGTAGTAGTAGTAGTATTGTTTTTGTTGTTGTTGTTGTTGTTATTATTATTATGCTTTAATCAATATATTCCAAATAATATCACTAAAACATTTATTTAGTTAGTGTATTTTCTCCTCACCTCAGAATAAAGAGTAAACTGTAACAGTCAGACAGAGATTGTCCTGATTGAGTCTGTCAGAAGTGAAGTGAATTCCTCATCATATGACTTTGTGGTCACCTAAAAATTAATGTATATTCAGTGTCATTATACTGAATTATAACATGGCAGCTTTTTAGATACAGTAATGTTGATCCAACATTGTATTTATACTGAGATTTTAACCTCAACCAAAGTGATGGTTCTAGTAAAAAAATTAATTGTGCATCACCATCATTGTGCTATCTGAGAAGTCATAATAATGAGATATAAAGTCATAATATTGTGAGATTCAACGTCATAAAAATGAGGTACAAAGTCATAATAACAATATTCAAAATCATAATGACATGCAAAGTGAGATACAGTCATAATGAAATACAGTCACAATATTGAGATACAAAGTCATGGTAATGAGATAAAAAGTCATAAAAATGAAATACAAAGTAATAATAATTAGATCCAAAGTCATAATAGTTATGAGATTCAAAGTAGCTGGAAATCAGCTTCCATATAAAAGGTTTTTCTTTCATGGAAACAAATTGTTCAGGTATTTTTTCCTCACAAAATATTAGATTTTGCCTCAAACAGTGTTTATTATTTACTGACAGCTTAGATGCACCAACAAATGGAGTGTGTGCTTTGGAACGTTGTGTTCCAAGTCATTGCCTTGTTTCCCTGACTGGCTCCCTACATAGTGAGCTACATACATATTCTACAAGTGAAGTAGTGAGGGAGGAAGTGTGTGAAGTTGTTAGAGCACTGCATTGATCTGCTTCTGACGTAAAACGCCACAGCTGTGACTTATTGGCTAGTACTACAGCAGGTCCTGCGTTTGGATTGGCCGGTGACATAACAAGCCCCACCTTCTGCGCGAGGATTGGGCAGATTTGATCTAATGACGTAACAGGTTATGAGCAAATCCTTGCATAGGAGGCGGGGCTTGTCCAAATACAGGTGGGGAAAATAACGTTCCTCTTCTCTAGACATTTCCAGTGTTTTCTAATAGTGGTTAATACGATTTTTTTTTTTTACCAGGATTACGTTTTCCTGTCTGATACGATAAACCGTAAGTAGTGCAAGACTCGTTCATATCACAGATAACGTCGATGGCTGTTAGTGCGCACCAGGCCTGCTGTGATGTCATTACTGTTGTGAACCATGCACAGATTATTATCTAAGGCATAATAGTATTCAGCATAATCACTGAACCATATAGACCACGTGATGCCTTATAATAACAACAGAGTGTGGTTATATAGGATGAAAGCATTATTATTATTATTATTATTATTATTATTATTATTATTATTATTATTATTATTGTTGTTGTTGTTGTTGTTGTTGTTGTTAGTGGCGTCAAGTCGACTATCATTCCTGCTGACCATATGGATAGTGTTTATCCAGAACATTATGTGTTCTGTTTGCCTCTTCAGGCTCTTAATTGCTCATTCATGATTCCTCTGATTGTATCCATCCATCTCATTGCTGGTCCTCTTTCTCTGTAATACCTTCAACTGTTCCAGTATAACTGTTTTCTCAATTGAACTGGTTCTACTAATCATCTGTCCAAAATAAGATTTCCAGTTTGGTTATCTGGGCTTTCTGTGAAAGCTGAGGTTTTATTTGGTCAATGATCCATTTATTTGTTTACTTTGCTGTTCAAAGTTCTTTCCTGTCCTGCTTTTTTGCTGTCTAGCTTTCACATCCACAAAGAACCACGAAGAAGAGCACAGCCTGGACAGTTCTAGTCTTTGTTTGAAGAGAGAAAAAAAGAGAAATGTAAACAAAAATACATTGATAGTAGTTGTAATAATCATAACGACATCATCATCAACAACAACAACAACAACAACAACACTACTACTACTACTACTACTACTAATAATAATAATAATAATGCAGTTGCATTCATTCATTACTGTTTGGTAGATTATTATACTTATTGTTGTGGTTTTATATAATTATTTATTTTCATGTACTAATACAGCTCAAAATATTATATTGTGATGTTCATTTGTGTTAATAATTTAAATCAAAAAGGTAAACACGTATTTTGTATTAATTACGTAATGTTCAATATGCTTTTTTTGTTTAATGTTAGTACTGTTTGAATAATAATTTACTCAAACTCAAAAATAATATTCTAATAATTTGAGATTATTGATTTCTGATTTTCATGACCTATAAACCAAAACTGATTAACAGTAAAAAAAAATATTTGACATTTCACTTCACATGTAATGAATATAAATGATGACAGTTTATCTTTTTGAATTAAATAATGAAAAATAATGAACATTTTTAAGATACACCAGATTTTCTTTCTGTTTTTCACTCAGCTAATGGTTTGTTTGTTTATCCAGTCTGCACTTTGGTTTTGTAAACAGTGACATAGATCTCTTACTATGTAAAGTCCTGAGTCCTGGTAAGCAATCACATTTTCACTTTATGGTTCTGCTCTCATTTGTTGATGAAGATACAGAGCAATGTTTTTTAGACCTCATTTTTCTTTGTTTCATGGAACTGACAGTGTGTTTACGTGTGACTTGGTGTTCCAATGGCTGTAAGACTAGTTAAAGAAGATTAACCAGGGTTAGAGCTCACTGTGCTCAATAACTCCACTATAGTCAGTCTCTGAACTGTAGAGTACTCAGGTTTGTGTGCATTACTGTAACACAGTGTTCATGTACAGTAATATGACCAGAGACGATGCTTCATGAATAAATTAGTTCAACTCTTGTTTTCAGATTATGTGTCTACTTAACTGGATCAGAGCACTATTTCAGTGCAAAGCAGGAAGCTTTACAAATATTTGCACTAGTATACCTTATTGTTGTACACTATATGTACAAATATTCCTGGGCACCCCTTCTAATGAATGCATTCAGTTACTTTAAGTTGCACCCATTGCTGACACAGATACACACACAGCTTGTCTAGTCTATAGAAGTACTGTAATAGCAATAGAATAGGACTCTCTGGAGCAGACAAACATGAACCTAATGCCAGGTGTGGGCTAGAGGGGTATAAAGCCCCCCAGAATTGAGCTGTGGAGCAATGGATCTGTCTTCTCTGGAATGATGGCACTCAATCCAATCCTTTTGGGATGACTTGAGGATCAGGTCATGGTGGTGATCAACCAACATTCTGACCTCACTAATGCTCTTGCCACTGAATGCAATCAAATCCTCACAGCTATGTTCCAAAATCTAGTAGAAAGTCTTCCCTGGACAGTAGAGACAGTTACTCCAACAAACCAGGATAAGCTCTTTTTAATACCCTTGATTTTGGATTGAGCAGGTGTCCTAATACTTCTGTCCATACGTGGTTCTTTTGGACTGTTTTAGCTGAAATACTAGTTATCTCTGAGGGTATTAAAAGATTCATATAAAAGAACCACCCAGAACTCACTATATGCATTTGTTTTTACTACTTTTTGTTATCAGGAGCCACGGAGATGGGACTCTTCTCCATTCTCATCAGTGTAACCCTCTTTGCTGCCAGCATTCATGGCCAAACCCAAGACATGGACACCGAGCAGCTGGCTGCCCAGATCACTGACTTCGGCACAGCGCTCTACCGCAGGTTTGCCAGCTCTAGTGATGACAATGTTGTCTTCTCACCAATAGCAGCCACCTTGGACCTGGCCTCCTTAGCAGAAGGTGCTGGAGAAGACACGCGCAAAGAGCTGCTGCAGGGTATGAGCCTGGCTCCACTGGAGAGAGATGGCGAGCCAGATAGGATCGCACTGCTGCTCCAGCAGCTCAGAAACAAAGTAGCCCAGATTGTGGCTACAGGCATCTTCACCAGCCAGCAGGTCCAGACTGAGTACAGCTTCAGCAGCCGTGTGAAGACAATGTATGGCACTAATGTGCAAAACGTGGATTTCTCTAATGCTGAGGCAGCCAAAGCGAGCAT
Source organism: Crenuchus spilurus (assembly GCA_036984385.1). Taxonomy (NCBI): domain Eukaryota; kingdom Metazoa; phylum Chordata; class Actinopteri; order Characiformes; family Crenuchidae; genus Crenuchus; species Crenuchus spilurus. Next base: position 13,379 of record BRDA01046190.1, read on the forward strand.
CAATAACTTTGTCATAAGTGCCACACTGAACAAGATCAGGGAGGTGGTTGACAGCATCGATCCTCAGAGCCAGCTGATGCTCATCAGTGCTGCATACTTTACAGGTATGAGGTCTTAAAATTTAATAGAGATAGAGGTCAAGGGCCTGTGGAAGACATCATTACACTGAGAAGTTGTTTATGCAGTAATACAAGAGAGGGAGTGCTATAACGTGAGATATTAGCACTTGTGTACTGATGTTCAGGACACGACCGCACACCAGTGCCAATATCTCATCTTATAACACGCCCTCTTGTGTATTATTGCTTAAATATGGTGAAAACGTTCACTTGTGTTCATAATTTAGTTCACAAGGTAAAGTGTCAATGTATTTTATTTATTACACACAAAGAGACACATTTCAGTGGTTTTTTGTTTCAGTGCTGATGCTGTTTGAGTAGATAAAGTCAAAGTGAAATATTCTAATGATTAGAGATTGTAGAAGTCATACCGATCAACAGTAACACAAAAATAACTTTAAAAATGTAACACTTTGCATGCAATCAATAAAAAAAACAAAAATATGACATTTTATCTTTTAGAATTCAATTATGAAAATATTTTTTTTCACAATATTCACATTTTTAGGAGATGCACTAGTAGGTCAGCCATTTGGACGTCAGATTGATGTGTGGTCAGTAATTTCAAACATTTGTCACACAGAAACAGCAAAATAAGAGCGTGAGGAAAAATAAGTTATTTTATTTTATTTTTTATATTTTATTCACACAAAGCCTATCAAAAATAAAGGATTTTTTGCAGTAGCAAATTAAAAAGAAGTTACAGGCAAAATGTTTAATAATGGATCCTTTAAGAATCAGATTTCAGGGCCCTGAGTGGCTCAGCAGACTAAGACGCTGACACTATAACCAGAGGATCACGAGTTTGAATCCCAGTCATGCTGTTTGCCATCAACAGCCGGGGCCTGAGAGAGCAAAAATTGGCCGTGGGCGGGTAGATGACGCTCTCTCTCTCTATCACTCTCACATTGCAATGTCTGCTGGCTCAGGTCTCTATTGATTGGTCCATTCAGAGCTGGGAATCCTGCACTTTCCTCCGAGCACATTGGATCCTCAGTGATGATGTATCAGTAGTAGTTTGAAAAGAGGAGGTGGCTGCATCACACACAGCGGAGGAGGCTTGTGCTTGTCTTCACCCTCCTAGAGTCAGGGACAGTGCAAAGTGATGGGGAAAGTCCTAAAGGAGGAGATTGGCTAATTGGCTACTACTACATTGGGAAGGGGATAAAAATTGGCAAAAAAATAATCAGATTTATCATGAAACAAAAGCTACATAAGGGAAATTGCAGCTTCAAATTATGTACAACCACAGAACTTTGAAGCTGTTTTTCTCTCGCAGGGCTGTCGTCTGATTCTTGTATCAACAGCAAACAATATATTTACTCTGTACTTTTCTTTATCAGGAAAATGGAAGCTGCCATTCAACTCAAGCTTCACTCAGGAGGAACGCTTCTATGTTGATAAGTACCACATTGTCCAGGTACCCATGATGACCCGCTCAGACAAATACTATCTGGCATATGATCCGGAACTGAAGGTGGGCATTCTGAAGCTCCCATGCATGGACGGTACTGCCATGCTTGTCCTTCTGCCAGATGAAGATGTGGATTACACGTTTATTGATGATGCCTTGACCAGAGAAGTATTCCTCAGATGGGTCCAAAAGCTAAAGAAAACGTAAGTCAGCATAAGATATTTAGATAGCATCAGTTGTTTGCATTTTGGCATAAAGCGATTTAAAGAGGCATTCATGACTAAAGTTTATAAAGTGCTGGCTAGCAACTAAACATAATTACTTTATAATACATTTATAATTTAAACACAAAGGCATGTCAGTAACTTACCTCTACTGTAAATGAATGTCTATTCACAGCAAGTTAGAGGTTCAGCTGCCCAGATTCTCCCTGGAGCAGACCTTCCCACTGAAACAACACCTCACCAGTCGGGGCATTACCAAAATCTTTGAGAATGAGACTGACCTCTCTGGCATCAGCAAATCTTCAGGCCTTAAGGTCTCAGAGGTACAGTAGGCCTGATTCTTTTCATTGCTATGACTGGAAGGGATTAAGAGGATGCTACTGTTTCTCTTCCCTACTGTGTATCCCAACCTAGCAATGAAATGTTTGTATGTAATAGTGTTTGACTTATTGTAAATTTTATAAATGACTGATAACCTTTTATGTAGCATATTTCATGACAAATAATTAAATGAAATAGCCTAATTTAATATGTAATTTTTTTTTGCATTACATATACAAATACAAAAATGTAGTCATATATCAAAAATTAGATTATCATGAAAATGTTGGTGTATAATTTCATTCAGAAAGGTAAACTGTAATTTTTTTATTAATTACATGTGAAGTGTCATTATTTCAAGTCTTTTTGTTTTATTGTTGATCAGTATGACTCATAGCTCAAAAAAAAATTAAAAATCCAGTTTCTCAAATTATTAGAAATGTCATAAGAACAAACATAAAGGAATGTACAATACAGAAATGTCCAGCCTAAAAAGTATGATCATTTGTACACTCGCTACTTGGTTATGGCTCCTTTACCATAAATTACTGCACCAGTGGGGGGCATGTAGGCAATCAGCTTGTGGCACTGCTGAAAGTTACTGAAGCACAGGTTTTTTGATAGTGGCCTTCAGCTTGTGTGTCTTGCTGGGTGTTTCTCATCTTTCTCTGTACAATACCCCATAGATTTTCTTTGGTAGTAGTGTTGGTACGGTGGGCAGGTGCAAAGTCCTGTTGGAAAAGGAAATTGGCATCGCTATAAAGATCGAAGCCTGAAGTTCTCTAAAATCTCCTTGTATATGGCTGTGCTGACTTTGGACTTAATAAAACACAGAGGACCAACACTAGATGACAAGACACTCCAAACCATCACAGACTGTAGAAACTTCACACTGGACTTCAGTCACTTTGGATTCTGTACATCTCAATACTTCCACCCGACTCCAGACTTTCATCTGAATAGAGCACTTTGGACCACTAAACAACATGTCAGTTCTTTTTCTCCTTAGCTCAGGTACGATGCTTCTGACCATATTTTTGGTTCAGGAGTGGCTTGATATTAGGAATATCTTGAGCTATAAGCCATGCTGATCAACATTAAAACAGGAAAAGCTTGAAATGTAACTTTATATGTAATGAATATAAAATATATAACACTTTACTTTTGTCCTCACTGTCATTGGACATAGTTTAGTCCATAGTTTTTTACTGCTTAAACACACCTTATTTAATTCAGATGGTACAGTAGTGCTTGAAAGTTTGTGAACCCTTTAGAATCTTCTATATTTCTGCATAAATAAGACCTAAAACATCATCAGATGTTCACACAAGTCCTAAAAGTAGATAAAGAGACCACAGTTAAACAAATGAGACACAAATATTATACTTACTCATTTATTTATTGAGGAAAATGATCCAATATGACATATTTGTGAGAGGTAAAAGTGAGTGAACCTCTAGGATTAGCAGTTAATTTGAAGGTGAAATTAGAGTCAGGTGTTTTTAATCAATAGGGTGACAATCAGGTGTGAGTGGGCACCCTGTTTTATTTAAAGAACAGAGATCTATCAAAGTCTGCACTTCACAACATGTTTGTGGAAGTGAATCATGGCACAAACAAAGGAGATTTCTGAGTAGCTCAGAAAAAGTTGTTGATGCTCATCAGACTGGAAAAGGTCGCAAAACTATCTCTAAAGAGTTTGGACTCCACCAATCCACAGTCAGACAGATTTTATACAGATGGAGGAAATTCAAGACCATTGTTACCTCCTCAGGAGTGTCGACCATCAAAAATCACTCCAAGAGCAAGGCGTGTAATAGACAGCGAGGTCACAAAGGACCACAGAGTAACTTCTAAACAACTGAAGGCCTCTCTCACATTGGCTAATGTTAATGTTCATGAGTCCACCATCAGGAGAACACTGAACAACAATGGAGTGCATGGCAGGGTTGTAAGGAGAAAGTCACTGCTCTCCAAAAAGAACATTGCTGCTCATCTGCAGTTTGTTAAAGATCATGTGGACAAGCCAGAAGACTATTAGAAGAATGTTTTGTGGACGGATAAGACCAAAATAAAACTTTTAGGTTTAAATGAAAAGTGTTATGTTTGGAGAAAGGAAAACACTGCATTCCAGCCTAAGAACCTTATCTCATCTGTGAAACATGGTGGTGGTAGTATCAGGTTTGTGTCTGTTTTGCTGCATCTGGGCCAGGACGGCTTGTCATCATTGATGGAACAATGAATTCTGAATTAATAATAATAATAATTTCCATTTATATAGCGCCTTTCAAGAAACCCAAGGACGCTTTTGAATTATATCAGAGAATTCTACAGAAAATGTCAGGACATCTGTCCATATGTAGCAAGACAATGACCCTAAACACACCAGTCACTCTACCAAAGAATGGTTAAACACGTTAAGTGTTTGAAAGCATAGGTTCACATACTTTTTCCTCTCACAAATATTTCATATTGGATCATTTTCCTCAATAAATAAATGACCAGGTATAATATTTGTGTCTCATTTGTTTAACTGGGTTCTCTTTATCTAATTTTAGGACTTGAATGAAAATCTGATGTTTTTGGTCATTATTATTCAGAAATATAGAAAATTCTAAAGGATTCACAAACTACATTACTGTAGTTGTCAGGTTTATCAGGGTAAAGAAGGGAAATCATCAAGTGTTGGACACTGCTCTTATAGACCACTCTCCAGATCTGGACAGCCAATTCTGTGATAGTTATTCTGGTATCACTGTACATTAATGGATGCCCTCCTAATTCCAGGTAGTACAGAAGGTATCAGTGGAAGTGGATGAGAGAGGAAGTTCAGGTGCCCCATCCTCAACTAGCCCCTTCATGGACACTCTTCCTCCAAGACTCACCTTTAATCGGCCCTTCCTCTTCCTCATCTACCATGAGGCCACAAAAAGCCTGCTACACATGGGTCGGGTGGTTGATCCCACTAAGAAGTAGTCATATAAAAAAAAATTGGAAAAGTGTCAGTGTGTCATTTTCCTCTTCAACATTGTCGGTTACCTTGTTATTGTTATGAGCTTGCATAGTTTAAACGTTATAAGCACACCCTTAGCCCTCACACGTAATCAGATCACATTCATTTGATTTGATGTGCACAAAAGAACTATGATTTTAAGATAGCAAAAAATTACTGTGGTTATTTAAAACTATATAGTCGATGAAGTTGTTAAATTACTGTGATGCTTGCTGATTAATGGTTGAGATTTTTTTCTTTACTCATCCAGCCAGCCTACCTTTATGTGTAAGCATCTGGCTTGCTTTTTATTAAACTCAGTATAAACCCATTCAAGACGATTACATTTGCAAAGAAAGTCTTCAAAAATGTTATGTACAACATGGGTTTTATTGATTGTGTTCTGAAGGGTTGGCGTGAATCACTCAGGTGCGGTGATGCACCAGGCACAATGTCACTGGATGGAGAGTCTCAGAACTCTTAAAGGTGGTGCTCAGTCATAAAAATACATACTGCGTCTTTTTCATAGCCAGTTGGAAAATATAAAACAAAAAGATTTTGCAAAGCATGCTATAATACAAGAAACAAAAAATGAACCAATAAATTAAATACATTATATTATGTGTCCACTCTTTTTTGATAAATGGTGCAAGTTTTTGTGTGGAATAAGGCAGACATGGATCAATGTTTACTTTCATCGATGCGAGAAAAATCCTGGTGCCCCTTTCCTCCTCCACAGCCTGAGCATGGGAGTTTAGCTGGTTCTGCTACAGAGGAGGAACAAGGGGTGGACACAGCAAAGGGCAGATGACATATCTCCAGGATGGATAGAAAGAGCCCTCATGTCCTTCTCCAAGCGAGGGGAAGGGGATCACTTCACACTGCCCTCCAGGCCTAAGTACTCTGAATTAAGTGATTGTCACTCCCTCCCAGACTGCATGCCAAATGAATTGGACTTCCTTTGTCTAATGGACAAATAAAAGAAAAAAGGAGTTTCAGTGAAGTAATGTTGAGATATTGTATAAACTCTCATTAAGTGAACAAATTTATATGAATATACACATTCTACTCCATCTCAGAACATTCGAATACTGTGAAAAAGTGCACTGGTGTTCATAATTGAATTCAAAAATTTTATATTCATTACATACAAAGTGACATTTCCATCCTTTTGTTTTAATGTTGATCACAATGACTTATAGCACATGAAAACAGTATCAACATTAAAACCAAATTATTTGGGTAATGAATATAAATTATGACAGCTTACCTTCTTTAAATGACACTTCATTTGTCACTAATCACTAATGACAGTTAATTTGACTGAGCTATATGAACTGGTGTAAATTGGGAATGCTAAGCTAATCAGCTGATTCTGCAGTGTAAAACTGACCAGCTGTGCTGGTTTCACCTAGCAAAATTGGGTGATGTAAGGAGAAAATGACTTATATTTTCCACTGACAATGTTGCCAAACTTGACCATCCTTGGAAGAATTATATAAACTTTGTTCAAATTGAGTACCAGAAGATTTCACTTTGCCTAAAATTTCCAATAACAAAAATCATACTTACATGGTAAGTTTTCTGGATTGTGTGTCTTTACTGCCATTGCTCCGATGATCAACAGAGCTGCTTGTGTTGCTGCGAATTAAGACAGGCATGGAGGAGGTAGAGGGAGTTGGGGATATTGAGGATGATGAAGAGGCCACGTTGAAATGATGGGATCGCAGGGCATCATCTAGCATAAACAACACAAGATAAAAATAGAGGGAGGACAGACAGGATTAAAAATATGCGTTTAGAGGGACAGCTGGCATGCTAAGTGTTAATTAAGTATCTTTTGCTCTATATATACATATACATTAAGCAGTAAACATTAATAAAAAACTCAGTTACCATTCATGGGTATTATGGAGCTTTTCCCTGATCCAGGACAATTTCCTGATTCTTTCACTTTTCTGAAAAACAGTACAAATTCTAGGTTAAAGAAGAACTGTACTGTAGCATAGCACTGTTGTAGAAGCTATTTATACTCTACACTACAGTAGACTGTGCAGTTGTCGAAGACTAGAAAAAAACAAGTTATGAATAGTTACTCACAGGGCTTTTTCAGAGTTTGCCATTTTGGGTGTGCTGGGATGGCTACTAAGGGAACGACTGCGAGCCAGTTTCGCTCTCCGCATCTCCTTACCTGCTAAGACCATCAATACTGACATATTAATAATCCTAGTTCCCTTCATGTCCTCTTGCTTGTTTCACACAAGATGTCCATGCAGTGTTCATACTAACCAGCAGAAGTGGACAAGGTGGCTCCAGATGTAGACCCTGACATGCCTTTGCTACCAGAAAGCCCTGCTTTGCTGTCCCTTCCTACAGAGAATATTAAGAAGGTATTACCATTCAAGCAGAGTAAACAAACATCAAATCTGATCCTAGAGTGTCACAGCACTTTGAGTTTCCCCTATGTAAGACTGAGTTCACCTCCTAATTGTTTTTATCAAACTTGTGAGTGGACATCTGTTAGAAAGCTGAAGAGTTATAAAGACTGTAGCAATGTGCTTTGGATTTGAGAGAGATGGCTGTAGCTGCTGCAAAGGATCCAAAATACCAAAGATTACTTACGTTTCTTTTCAGTGTGCTTCTCTCCAACAAGTTTGGCCTCGCCCTGTTGCCGTTCTAGTAGTTCCTGAGTGTTTAAAATAAATAAATAAATAAAACAATAATACCATTTACATATCAGCCAATGCTACTGAACCTGCTGTTATTCATGCTCTGGGTAAGATTTGTGATTTTTCTATCATGTACATCATTTGTACTCTTATACTTTTTATCTCCTAAAGAACATAATTTTGTTCAGTTGTGATCATAATTTAATTCAAAAAGGTGAACTCATATATTTTATGTTTATTACATGTTAAGGGACATATTTCAAGCCTTTTTCTTGTTCAGATGTTGATAATATTTGAATAGTAATTTACGCAAACTCTAGGCTAAATATGAAATATAAAATGTGTTTATAAAACATTTAGCAACAGTAAAACAAAGACATTTTGAAATAACGGAAGCTCCTGGGATTTAGCAAATTTGATGAAAAGAAAATAAATGTGCTTTTAGGGCTTCTAATTTGTATATGGGTGTGTACAAAAAATATCTTGATTTCCATCATTTATTGTAACTTTGAAAAACATTTTGCACTAAATAATCAATGAAATTGCATGTCAAAGTGTAGATTTACTAAAAATCAATGGCTGTATCGAGTCACATGCTTAATATTCACCATTAACAGCATGACGTATAAGAACATTGTCACTTATTTCCATAAGAATGCGAAGGATTCCATTAGTTGAGGGTGTTCATCAATTTCCATGATCATTGCGTCACAAAGAATGTGTTGAAAAATAGAATGGTCTAGATAGCGACCACACTGTGGGGCTGTATTGCCCTCTTATAGCCCGCGCGCCAGCTGTACTGCCCTCTCATAGGCACAATGACCGTCAACTCAAAAAGTTGTGATGTGTGAACCTGGCCTACACCTCCACCCCTTCAATTTTTCTTAACAGATCTGGACGATACGGAAAATCTACCCCTTCGGTTAAAAACATCTGGAACTTCCAAAAAAATCCAGAAAACTTAGCCATGTGCTTTGGGTCATTGTCCTGTTGGAACTTGAACCTTCACCTCAGTCTCAAAGTACTTACAGACCGAGGTTTCGCTCAAGAATATTCCTGTATTTAGCACCATCCATCTTCCCCTGGACCCGGATCAGTTTACCAGTCCCTGCTGCTGAAAAACAGCCCCAGAGCATGTGCTGCCACCACGTTTCACTGTGGGGATGGTGTACTTGGGATGATGAGAAGTGTTAGTTTTGTGCCAGACATAGCATTTTCCTTTGTGGCAGAAAAGTTAAAATTTTGGTTTCATCTGACCAGAGCACCTTTCTCCATACATTTGGCGAGTCTCCCCCATGCCTTTTGGCAAACTTAAAATGAGCCTTCCTATTTCGTCTGTCAGTAAAAGCTATTTTCTGGCCACTGTTCCATAAAGCCCAGCTCTATGGAGTGTACGGCTTATTGTGATCATATGGAGAGATACTCCAGTTTCTACTTGGGAACTCTGCAGCTCCTTCAGGGTTACCTTTGGTCTCTGTGCTGACTCTCTGATTAATGCCATCCTTGCCTGGATGGTGGGCGGATCTCTCTTAGCAGGTTTGTTGTGGTACCATGTACTTTCCATTTGCTGATAATGATGGTACTCCAGGGATCATTAGAAATTTGGATATTTTTTTATAACCCAACCCTGACTTGAACTTCTCAACAACTCTGTCCCTGACTTGTCTGGAGATCTCCTTGGTCTTCATGCTGTTGTTTGGTGAGTGGTGCCTCTTGCTTAATGGTGCCTTTCAGAAAAGGTGTGTATATATTGCCAGATCATGTAAGACTTAGACTGCACACAGGTGGACTTCATTTCACAAAGCATGTCACTTCTGAAGGTAATTGGTTCATAGCTTCATAGCAAAATGTGTGAATACATATGGACATGTCAGTTTTCAGTTTTATATTTCTAAAAATGTATATATATATACTTTTTTTCTCATTTCACTTCACCAACTTCAATTCAGATGAAGAAAACACTTAAATACAGGTTGTAATGTAACAAAATAGGTAAAAAGCAAAGAGATGTGAATACTTTTGCAAGGCTCTTTAATGGTAAAGGCATTTTTTACTTTGAACTTTTTTTCCACAATACTTACATTTTTTGACGCAGCACTGTGTTACCCTAGCATTTGCAATGTGTTCTTCCTATTTCTTCACAGAATGCTTCTTTTTAACTAACGGTGCCTTTACACAACACAACTTAGCCTATATACTATTGTTTAACAGAACTGATTTCTTACCATTTCAAGTAGTAATGTTTCCTCCTTCTCCTTCTTTTGGTCCAGAAGGTCTCTTTCATGCCTTTTATGATACTGCAGGAGTGAAAAGTGCTCTGAGATCTCAAAACCAACCATATAATCAAATGAATTCAAGTAACAAATACAACTAACTACAAATGGTGTAGACACAGATTAGAGTACAAGTGAGCAGTATATTAATACCGGTTCTGTGATGTCCATTTTATCCAGCTCCAGGACTGTCTGAGGAAAATAAGATGTTTTTTTTAAATTATGTTTTGCTTACCTTTTTATTTTGAGAAATAATTAGTTGACACCATGTCTCACCTTGCGTACTGTGGCCACTACGTCTTTGTCTTTTTCACGACAGAGCAGTTTTCTGACACAAAACTCCAGTTGTTGAAGCAGGTGTTTGTCAGCAGGTAACCTGATGGTAGATCTCAGCTTGGGCAGCATGTGGCACAGCTTATACCTAACAAAGTCAGAGATATGACCTATTCTACATTGAGCAAAATACACTGTGCAAATAGAAATGTAGATACATGACAGGTGTAATGTACATGAATGAGGGTGGGAGGTTCTGTAGCTGTATCACCTGACATTAGCCACTGGGTCACTGACGAGTTCAAGTGCTTGGATGAGGAAGTGCTTGCAGAAGTAGGATTTGGAGAAGAGATCTATGGCAATGTCACACAAGTCCAGAAACCGCAATCTGTTCCAGTAACTTCTACCTTGTGCAAGTTCTTAAGGATGTGACAAAAACCAAGTAAATATGATAAAAAATAATATAAAAAACATATTCACATATTGTAGAACCTGTTATACAAACAATATATAAGAAATTAACTAAACTGAATAAAAAATGAAATGGAAAAGAAAGAGTAGTTGTAGGAATGTGAGAATAAGTTCCCTCTAAGAATTCACTGTTGGCTATTAAAACACCAAAAAAAAACATGACATATTGCAAATTTATGATTAGAAATACAGCTTGATCAGACTACCATAATACACGATAATTAGTTTCTGATGTGTCTACAATGGAAGGAAATAATTGCTACCCAGTCTGGCATGAACAGGAAGATACACTTGATACATGTTTGTGAAATGCCATATCGTACAGCCTACAGTATGTGCCTAAAGTTCATCCATGGTCTGATGGTAGTGTATGGAGTGGTACAAATTTCCATGATTTGCTCAACAAGGGACAAATCTTGGAGAACTGGTAAGATAAGATACCACCTCAGGCTCCATAACCTGAGCTGATGCATCACTGACTGGTCAAAGCAATGCATATGAGGCATGATCAGTATCCCGACATGCCACCAAACAACAACATCTGGTGATGGGCCAGTAGTAGTGAATCTCCAAATATAAAATTGAAAAAGTTAATGTTCATAATTACATTCAAAAAGGTAAACTGTCATAAATTTTATACACATTATATTATTCTGACTGAATAGTAATTTTCTCAAGCTAGAAATGAAATATTATAATGATCTGAGGTTCTGGATTTCTGATTTTCATAACCAATACACCATACAGATCAACAGAAAACCAAATATGAAGTGAAATGCCACTTTACATTTAAAGAATACAAAATATGACTATACACCTTTTTAATTAAATCATGAACAATTAACTTTTTAATGATATAAAAATTTTTTGAAGTGGCACTGTATTTCTACCAGCATGTCTCCATGAGCCTTTTACAACAGTGACTCCACACACATTTATGTGCATCATGACCTACCTATTTGTGCAAGTTTTAAACAATATAATGTTTTTCCCAATTTTGCAATTTGATTGGCCTGCAGCTGTAATGTTAATTGTTGGTGAAAAAACCTGTACAAGGCTTCTCTTACCCTGCATTATTTTGCTGATGATCTCCTGCCGTTGCTCCTGCTTGCGATTGTATCGCAAAAACACACACAATGTCCGGGCAGCTTCTCTTTGGACTGGCAGAACATTCTGGGAAGATGAGAAGAAAACATACAGATGAAGATTAATTGTATGTAGGATTTGTTTAAGTACATGTGTTTGAGTGTGTCAGACTGTCTCACATTTGTGGTGATTATGCTAAACATCCTCTGCAGGAAACGGAAGTAAATCTGATCACCGGAGATGACCCGAGGCAGACAAGAGTAGCGCTGCAGGAGCTTCTCATGAACCCTCCAGCGCAAAGAAGATGCAGCCTTTTGCTCGGCTGTCACCAGAGCAGGCACAAGATCAGGTATATTCACCTGCTGAAAGAGTAACACAGCATAAAACTGAATCAAAAATTGAGATATGAGGTTTATGACAGCTAAAATAAACTGAACTTAAATGCAGAGGGAGTCACTGTTTCTACCTGTTTCTTATCCTAAAGTGTCAATAGACATAAATACCTTGCTTTCAGGCCCTGCTCCCTCTCCCCTAGATGTTGCCAGCTCCAAAGTTTCCTGTAGATGATTGAGAAGGGCATCTAGGACCTGACAAAAAAACCATAGTAGAAGCTTAAACATCAAACTTTTCACAAAGTTACTAATACAAGCTCACTGCATTACCACATTAGTTCATTAATTTTATGCCATGAGTGGCCAGAGTAACTTTCCTCTCTTATAAGGATTTAATTTACAAGGGTTTTATATCCTAGAGTTTTTACAATTTTTAGACATATTCAAATTCCTTCAGATGATTTCCAAAAGGTTCTATGAATTCAGCTGTATAGAGAATCAAGCAGGAGGTTATTAGAATTAAAAATGGCTCAGCAGGCAAAGACAAAGACACTCTGAAAACAAGATTGCGAGTTTGAATCCCGGTCATGCTGTTTGCCATTGAGAGCTGGGGCCTGAGAGAGCAAAAATTGGCCATGCTCTCTCTGGGCAGGCAGATGGCGAACTCTCCCCATCACTTTCATAGTACAATGTCAACTGGCTGAGGTGTCTATTGATTGGTCCATCATAGCTGGAAATCACACGCAGCTTGTGCTTGTCTTCACTCTCCTAGAGTAAGAAACATTGCAAACGTGATGGGGAGAGGCCCTATCAAACGGGATGGGTTAATTGACAAACAACTAAATTGGGAATGAAAAAATTGGCAAAAATACTAGAAATTCTAGTGATTTTAATGAAATTCTAGTGAAACATAATATTAAGATTAAATCCTCATAGTTGCAGTATACTGCTCTGGCCATACAATCTGTTTGGTAGAATAGCTTTTAACCATGTTGTTATTTTAAAACAGCACTTGCCTTTTGCTTGTGTCTACCTCATCATGGTTGAGTTGTTTTACTTTGTACAAGATAACACACTCCCTCTCTTGTTCTATGTTTCAGTATATCACCATCAACTAAGCAATGTGGCCAGAAAACTTAAAAAATGTAATACCTCAACTGTAATATTTTATACATCAGTATTAATTATCAACTGTAGAGCACACTCATTAGTCCACAAATTTGATGATGCTATGGCTTCCTTAGTAAAGTTTAATGAACTTATCACTGGTAATATTGATTGTCATGCTATTTTATTACAAACAGCAATTCCCAGACGCATGCAAAAAAGAGAATATACTGTCATAAATATATTAGAAAGCTTTTTTATTGTACTGTCAAAAATCATTTGTTCATGAAAATAGATTAATTAACTCCTCTTCAAAAGAGCCACTGGTATTTTATTTCAATATGGTTTAATATTTAGAGGCAGGTTATTCATTTGACTGTGTATTACATCTGACATCACATTATATATGCAAATAAATTATTCATTTAGGGGACAAATAAAAACACACCTAGATAACTAGATTTTACCATATAAAGCTAATATAGTTAAGGAGCACAATTAATAACCAATAGCTCACCTCAGTAATAACTAGTGCCACCAAGCCTGGCACAGGACTGAATGCTAATATGTTGTGTGACTAACATTTCTCAAGGGATGGTATAAAACAAACAATAGCAAGCTCCGAATGTTAGCTACAGAGAAGTAGTGCATTCACTCAGCCCACACAACCACAGCAACCTGAAACCTCCACAAACACACAGATCCCCCCCATCACACACACACACACACACACACACACACACATGCGCACACACAAACACACATGCACACATGCAGGCACGCACACACACACACACACACACACACACACACACACTTGAATAAACACTGACACATAGAAAACCATTCAGATGTTCCCTTTTTGCAGCTGCACTGCATGTCCTCCTGGCATAGTTCAATGCTAAAATATTTAAGGAATTAGTGACAGCTCAACAAACATCAGCAATAAAAGTAACCAGGTAAGGTTATTTATACCAAAACACAGACAAAGAATGAAAAACGAACATTGCCTCTTTCAGCAAATGCAATCTAACTTTTGAGAATGACTGCTTGCCCACTCAAAAAGAGATATCTGTCTAAGAGATGAGTTGTCTGTCTGGGGTGTTAAAAGGAGAGAACAGCCCAAAACAGAGAGCAGAGCTCTCAGCAGAGACCAAATATCACACAACCCCATGTGCCAAGAGAATGACAGCTATGAATGACACACCTCAGCTGTAGACTCTATCAGACACATATCCACCCACCTTTTAGACTAAAAGCTTAAGAATGCATCTTTACAGACTAAAACACACACACACACACACACACACACATACATACAGGTCCCACCTCTAATGAATCATCCTGCAGCAAGGTGATCAGCTCTTTGTGTACATAGTGCACATTTGGACCCAGTAGTTTAACGACCTGGAATAGAAAGAATAATGGGAAAGCAGTCTATATTCTCGACATCACGATAGTTAGCTTAAACCCAAGGTTACACAATGACAATGTCTACATAACGTAATAAATACAATGTAAAAAGACATTCATTTCACAAACCCTTAGAATCTCTAAATAACAGAGATGTTCTACATGCAGGCACATTATTTACATCAGGCCAGCACTCCTCAATTCTCACTTTCTCTTTAACCTGTGCTTCACACTCAGATTGTGTAATCAATTGAACAGCTAGAATGTTCTACATGTAGTTATTAAATGCTGCTGTCTGTACTTATGTGAGAGAAGAATCATATAGATGTTTATCATATAGAGTTTCTCCACATGTATGACAGCTCTGTGTCTCCCATATGACAAATTCATAGTCAAGATCTAGATGTAATACCTCATGAAACCCCTCAGCAGTCGTTCGTCTAACTGAGATTTCAGGATCATGACACAGGCTTGAGAAGGTCCGGTACAACTCAGAGAGGAAGTGGTTTGGGTCTGCAAATAACACCATGGCCTAAAGAAGAATTAAGAATGTTTAATTAGATATCACACTTATTATTAAACTGAACATTTACAATGCAAGGGATACAGCATGCCAAATGTATTCTCATTGATATTCTGTAGGAATTACAAATGAAAGTGATTTCAATGATTAAGACCCAAATATAGACAAAAAAGGTACAACAGTCAAATCCTCTCCTAGCCCACTTCTTCAACATACTTTTCACTAAGACTAATAAATGTGTGAATAATTTCCACACAAATAACATTTTATTTTTAACTTACTTTTTATGCTATTCATTTGTACATTCAATTGTTAATTTACAAAAGTAAAAAATAAATATTCCATATTCTAGAAAACATTTTGCACACATACTCTTTAATTACTGAATTTAAATTGGAACAGTTATGGTAGATTATGGTTAAATATTGTATTTTTTTTTTCTAAATAAATAAAAATTGTGCACTAAAGACATTTTCATATTTTGCATGTAAAGGTAAATTCATATATTTATTGTCACTTAGAAATTCAATAATTCAACAAAAGTAATGTGATTATACATATTCCTACTTTGATAAGACCATATATATGGTTTATATGATTATGTGTTAAATCATCTGTAGGTTAGCAAAATATTATTTGTTGTCTTGTCAGTGCACTAGTATTGTCATAACGACAGAGTGGAGCTCATAAAAATTCTTGCTTTTTGAAAACTCATATTTAATGTGTATTATAAAAGTACAGTAAGGCATCATCTGAATAAAATGTTAAAATGGAATGCTTTTACATTAGTTTAAATCATAATTGATATTTTAAGCTGTTATAATAAGCAGTTATGAAATTGTCTGAAAGTAATTTAACCTTACAGACAGCCATTATTATGCACAACTTTCAGCTGCTTTCTACTCAAAGCGCTCTAAGGAAGCACAAACATATGCAGAGTGGCCGCATCTATTTATAACCAGCATAGAAATCACAGTACCGCTTCAGCTGAGGCAGATGGAGCAGTTAATTTACTCCAGAAAGCTTCCAGATCAAAGAGCTCTGTCATAGATCTCTGTGCTCTTAGATATTCTACATTTTCAAACTGCAAAATTTCGTTTCTGAGTATGTCTTGAAAATATTCTATTGGTCAGCTTTAAACACCATAAGTCAAGTGAAAACATTTGTGTTTAAATTGAATTCAAAATGTTATATAATGTACACGTCATTACATGTAGAGTGACATATTTAAAGTCTTTTTTGCTTGATGCAAAAACGTGAAAAACTGGAGAATCTTTTAAAATGGAGATCCAAGGTTTTGCTTTGACAGCAAGAATATATTGTATATTCATTACAGGTAAAGTGACATTTCAAGTCTAATTTTTGTTTAAAAGTTGTTACTGGTTGAATAACCATTTACTCCAACCCAAAATAAAAAATCCAATAACTTGAGAGAGAGATAGACAGAAAGACAAGGTAAATGCTTAACATGGCCATAACAAGCTATACAGTATGCAGTGGTGCCCTCTATCACTTACAGGAAAGTTGTAGGCGCAATTCCTTCGCACCAATGCATACTTGTTCTCTAGCTCTAGGGGGTATGGTTGACTCTCACAGTGACCATTCTCATGCTGGAGTCCTAGGCAGCACAGCTTCTTATAAAACTCAAGAAACCAGAGGTGCTGCTCATCTGTGAAAGATGCTGTTTGGAAGTAGAAATGAAACCCATGATCAGCATAGATTCTGATTAAGTTGCAGTATCAACACTTGATCTGATAAGACAGAAGGGGCATTTGAAAAAGCTCTAAAGTATTCGACTGCCATCTGAGCACACAATGGCCAGCTTTCGACAGAGGCCAGTGTGTGCCAAAGAAAGTCAGTTCTCTGACAGGGCATTTAGCATTGCATAGTAGTGAGAGCAAGTATGAATCTGACTCATTAGTAGTTCGCATTCAAATTATACTTCTATTAGGATACAAGGCGTCTATTCACCTTCATTAGTCAAATAGAATTCTCCTTCATACACAGATCAATAAATTGCTTAGCTGTCATGTATATTGCTATTGTAGTGATTTTGAATGAAAGGTGGATGTAATTATAACTGTCGACAGACCATCCAACTGGTTGAATGAAGACTGAGTTGCAAACAGACCAAAGGCCTCACAAAAGAACAGGAGTTACTGCAGAATACTAATTAACATGGACGAATTTGCATACACCACTTAAGCCCAACTGTGGAAATACATTATTAAAACTGCTGTTTCATTCTGTATAATTTAGCAAGCTAAAATATATATTACCAGCTAACCACACATTCACCAGGGTTTCTGATTAAATGAGCTTGGGATATTGATTAAACAACTGTGTATACAATTTAGATGCATACATGATCTATATGCTAAGACTTTCTCTGTGGAAATCAAAATATATTTATGGTCATTCACTGGCAGATTTACTGTAACCAAATAAGGAAGGATTTGCCACAAATTCTGGTGCTTCAACATGCTTTTTCTTTCTAATCTTAATAGTAGCGCAGGTGTTTGTAGGATTCAGACACCCACCCGAGAGGCCATGACACAGCTTGCCATACTGATAAGACAGAGAGGCCAAGACTGCCTCATCAGCTTTAAAGCACTTCTCACAGAATGTCTTCACCAGAGGAAATATAACACGTGTCCTGTCATCTGCAGAAAAAGAGTAAGAGGAAGACAGAGAGACTGCGTGAGACTGGTGTCCAGACATATTCTAGTCAGCATAGCAACCATCACTGCTTGTCTATTTCTGCATCTGATGTCCCAGTGTGCCTGCTGTACAGCTTCAGATGTCAAAAAGAGGAGAAATCTCTCACAGGGATGCAGCGACTGTGACAAGTGGCAGCATTACAGGCAATGGGTACATGGACATCAAAAGAATGTATATATTTTACTATTTTATTTTATTTTATTATGCAAATATTGATTGTGAAAATAAAATAAAATTGAGGACAATAATCACTAGAGGTAAATAACTGTGAAAATGCACATGGCACACGAGTTAACATGATTGGGTACTGTATCACAGAATGTACTTGAGTCAAAACAATGCAATGTGATTATATAATCTGAAGACTGTAAAATACAAAAATGCTAATAAGAATAAATGCCTCCTCGCTCTTTAAAGAAGGAAATATTGTATAGTTCTGCTCTTGTTTAAGTCTCAAATTAAATATTTTTACCAAAATAAATCTGTAGTATCCAGAAGCACATCTGAATCAACTACACCAAACACAGTAGGATTAATGACATCACTGACAACAACAGTCTGATTATTTCTGTATGACAAAAGGAAAAATAACTGCAGCAGTCAGAATATTATATTTATTTATGACATATTGCCAATGTCTAATTTCAATATTCTACTAGCATAAGCTTGATATAAAAGTATTCAGTGTTTCTATTTGTTGACTGCAGAAAATATAAAATTTTCTGTATATGTACAGAATGTGCAATAAATAAGTTATGGATACTTTATAGATACTAACTGATTCCAAAATAAAACACACACACACACACACACACACACACATATGTATTTAAATATACATACAAATTTATATGAACTGAAAAATTTCTACGTAGCTCACCACTGTCGAACATTTCTAGGAGATTAATGATGGTGTCAAAAGCTGCCAATCTGACAGTGCTGCCCTCATCTCGAGCCAATTCCACTAATTCTGGCAGCACCACCGCTTTTGTATGGTCCAGTCTAGGGTAAAAAAATAAAACAGACAAACATATTACACATGGACATATGCACACACTAATGCTTCTAACTGCACCCATGCAATGAATAATACCATATTTTCATTGTTAACATGTCTTCTCTTGTTCAAACATGTAAAATTTGCTAGTTTTAAAAAAGTAATGAAAGAAAAATCTCAAGATCTTTCTGATTCACAGCTAACAGAATGGAAGACCTGCATAGTGTATCATTGTGCTTAGTTAGTACACAGTCTCCAATATTTTCATATTAGTTGAAAAAAATACATTTATTGTTGGGCCTCAAGGTGAATTTTCTTTTTCAATGTGTGAACACATTTCACAAAAAATAAAGCTAGCTCATTTCAATCTTTTTAAATGATCTGTTAAAAATAAATTACATATTAACAAACATAAAAACACATTTACCAAATACATTGGTGCTCAAATGTTTGTGAACCCTTTAGGTTTTCTATATTTCTGCATAAATATGACTTAAAACCTCATTATTGTCACACAAATCCTAATAGTCGAAGGTTTGCACCATTTTTTGCACATTTACATTCAGAGAGATGGTGGACCAACAAAAAAACAAACCAAAAAACCAACAATGATCATGCCTAGAGCAAGACATGTAATAGTCTACAAGGTTCTCTCACATTGGCAAAGGTTAATGTTTGAGTCCACAATTAGAACCCTAGTGCGGAAGGTAGGGTTGCAAAGAGAAAGATCACATGGACAAGTCACAAGTCTACTGAATATTTTGTGGACATGTGAGACCAAAATATTTTTTTTTTGCCTAAATGAGAAGCATTATGTTTGGAGAAAGCAAAACACTGCATTCCAGCATAAAAACCTAATCTCTTCTGTGAAACAGATTTTGGATTCCTCCAAACCAATGTGCAGGACTGATCAACAATTACCGAAAAAAAAAAAAAAAAAAAAAATTAATTGCAGTTATTGCTGCACAAGGGGGTAACACCAGATCCTGAAATAAACTGAAACTGAAAGTTTTGCATACTTTGGCAACTAATATACTTGTAAAATTGGATAATATTCCATAAATAAATAAATCACAGAGTCTAATATGTTTGTCTTTTATTTGATTTGGTTCTTTTTATTTACTTTTAGGACTTCTGTGACAATCTGTTGATGTTTTATGTCATATTTGTGCAAAAATATAGAAAATTCTAAAGGGCTCTCAAACGTTCGAGCACCACTGTGAGGTATTAATATGAGCAAACATGTGATGACTTTTGAAAGCCTTCTCAATTCAAATACATTTTATTGCCGTGCTGCTGGAAAGCATGCTTCTAACAACAAAAAACAGTCAAGCAATTACAATAGTTACAAGCAAATCCAGGAAACAAAGCAAAACAGTGGTGTTACCAGTTATCAAACTGTATTCACTGATAAGACAAAAAAACAAGGGCATAGAGTGTGACTGAAGCACACTTAAGAAGTACCAAAAGCTACTTTAGTGTCCCCCATTGCACAGAACATGCTTGCTCACAAAAGCAAATCCTTTCAAATGTATCACTGTAAAGTAACAGGTGCACTTTTAACTTTTACTGTGACAAATTTGTCTCTCTTGTGCAATCTGAGTTCAAATAATAGCAATGGGGCGTAATGGTAAAGTGCATTGGGAATTATTTTATTATCTGAGTATCCACATGGCTAATTTAAAACATCTAACTAATGCAACACTGAATGCTGGATAATTTACTCCTCACTGGACAATCTGCCAACACATCAGTTGTTAGCCTACTTACCATTAAAATAACTTCAGAGCCTGACTTGCTCTGTCTTTCAGTTACATCCTTAACAATGAGTATGTTGCATTCTTAAGTTCTATAAAAGTGTTTTTTTTTTTAATTATTGAACTGGCAGTCTGTAAACTTTCTCCATCTTCCAGTGTTAAAACCCAAGAAATACCCGAGCAGTGATTTCAGTATTTAGATACTAGCATGTCATACATTTAACCAAGAACTTGAGCATCCATGCGCATGCCTAAATGGTAACAAGGCTGTTCAAACTTAAGGAAGTACCCAAGTCTTTATCTCTTTTTCATTTTACCCAATTCCCCTGGCGATGTTCTCCAGCTGGCGACACATGCAGGAGCGCACCTCATACTCCACGTCCTGACACAACGACCTGACCAGAGGTAGCAGATCCTTCTTCACTCTGCAGAGGATAGACACAATAAACAGTCTAAGAGAAATAGCCTGCATAAAACAAGACATGACTGTATGTTTAAAGCATGCAATCATAATTAGTTATGTTGGAAATGCATTTTTAATCGGCCATTCACAACTGACATTTATTTGTAGATATTTGAAATTATTTTCACTTGTTTGCCTTTAATACTTGGAATTCCATTTATTATGTAGATGGCAATGATTAATCTTTCACCAATTTGTCTCTTTCACTTCTGGAAAACTGAATAGTATCTTAGCAGTTTTTTAATAGTAAAATCTCTTCTTGAAGGCTTTATTTATGCATAAAAATCACTCTCACAATGTGCATACTGTAACAATAACAGTGCATTAAGAACAGTCAGTGATTTTCTGAACTTTTTCCCAGTTTTTCAAAGAATCCTTCACTACAATTACACATTATATTTATTTAGGCCAGTATGAAAAACTAGAATTAATACTGAATGTTTTGATTCATTTTTCGACCCTTGTACTGGAGTCACAGTGTATCCCAAAACACACTCATTTTCAGAACAATGAGGGATGTCAACTTAAAAGTCAAACACAAGTGGAGAAGAGCTAGTGCTAGTTGAGCTATATATGTATCTATTTCAATGTATGTTACAATTAGAGCTGGGAAATATGGGCAAAAATTTTATCACAATAAATTTTTCTATATTGATCAATCTCCATAATTATCACAACATAAAATGTTCTAACACTGTCATAGTTTTAAACATCTCTCTAAAAATATCTGACTAAATACATTAAATTTTACTATTTAAAATATTAAAATGTTTATTGCCAGAACATAATATTGTAGCGTCCGGCTGGACGTGTTGAAAGGATGGACGAGAAAGACTTTTACTGTCGTCGCTTTATTGTTAAAACTTACAATGATTGCTGTCGGCTGCAGCCACTCCAAAATAACAACAGGTTAGAGAGCCAAGCTAATATGCTAATGCTAGCACTTCGGCTGACACACACACACACAAAGCGAGCCCCCCCTCCTACTCCTTCTCACACAAACAGGCGAGCACATAGCAACCTTGCGCTCTCTCGCCCGGCCAATCACAGCTTAAAAACAACAGCGCATTTTGGCGGTGCTGGTGAGGAGGAGCTAACAAGCAACAGTATTACATGTCAGAACTCACTGTCAAGCTGCTTAGACGTGAAATGGAAATAAACATTAATGCTTATCGAATTCTCTTGTCCTGGCTTATCATCGTCATAGAGGGAAAACTTATCATGAAAAAATTCAATATCGTTTTATCGCCTAGTTACAATCACAATTATTTATGTATATATGTATGTATTTATTTGACCAAAGAAAGGGTTCTTGGTTGCACAAACAGAACACCTTATTAAGTCATCATCAACATGACAGTACAGATCCTTAAAACATGTCTTATCTTTGTTAGCAGATTGAACATCTGTACAAATGCTACACAAGCAACAAGTCATTTCTTAAATCTTATAAATGATTGTTAAAGCACTTTTACACCTTTTTATTTTATGAACGTAGTGTAAAAAAATTGTTGGATTGCTAAAAAAAGTTATCAGAGTTCAGTGTGGTGGAAATATGCCAGTATACTTGTGTTATATTCACAGAAAAATAAACTTTGGTAAACTTACACTGATGACTCAAACTTGGCAGCAACTTTCCCCAGGATGCGACAGCTGGCCAGACGGGCCGGTACAGACTGGGAGAGCTGAGCTTTCGAGACCAGTGGGCTCAGAATCTACAATCCACAGTGGGAGTACTTAAGTTTTAATTCTTTTCTCTCTTTTTCCATATTCCTAAATATTCTGTATTCATAAAAGATTTTTGTTGGAAATGTTTTTATTACCTCTTGTCTGATGGTTTCTTTTGGTAAAGCATCAACAGCTGATAGCAAGGTCTCTAGCCAAGCATTGCCAACAACTAATGAAAACGTCACAAAAAGAAAAATATAGTTGAAGCTGAGTCTCAGAGAAAAATGCAGGCTTCACTCATTATTCATGCATTAATAATTTATGCCCACTTAATGTTCTGTCCACATGAGAACTTCAAAAACCACACTATTACATTCAACATATTCAAGCTCAATTTAACTATTTCAGAAATAAAATGGACTTTCAGCAATTGAGAGGTGTGGTTTCACTGCGAGTGCTGACCTGTGTCCCTGTGGTCTAGGTTGAGAAGAACTATCTGCAGGATTGAATGAGTGTGTGTCTGAATGAGGACAATGTCATCCTGCAGAATGGTCAAAAAGGATCCTGCCGCAGCAAGCTGCATATCTGCTCCAGCTACATGCAACACCTCCTGTGAGAGAATGGAAAAGCTCTGGATGATCATTTAGCACACATTACATGTCACTGATAATGTCCTAATAATATCAGTGCTGAGGAGAAGTAGATATAGTAGCATTTGGCCCACCCTGACTTTTGGCACCACCCTCCGGAACGTCTCTGCTGGGTTCTGACGCACCAGGTTTGGCAAGTTGATAATCACACTGGCTCGCTGGACATCCTGCCCAGAGCTGACAATAAAACAGGACAACCAAACACAGAATATTCAGTCTTCACATTTCCCTGAAGTTCAAAGTCCACAAAAAGCACAAACAAAAAAATCATCTGCTGTATCTGTTTCAGTAACATCCCCAGTCCCTTTAATCATTATAACAGCCAAATGTTGATCATCATACTATATTTAGAAATAGCAGCAACGCTCCTTTGAAAACATGATTACAGTTCTTCAAAACTTTGCATAAAGACTGGCATATTTTAAAATAGACTTTTTAAATTTAGGCTCTAATTCAACTTAAAAGAAAAAATCTTTTGAGATTCAATGCCTCCTGATAAGTTTCAGCTGCCAAATGATAAGCTTTTAGTGAACTCATGAGGAGAAAGAACATCTGATTTCAAGTTAATTACCTTTCTTGTATTTCTAGACTCCTGTTCTCATTTTCTAGAGTAAATTGGGGGCAGCTGTGCCCTAACGGAAGGGATCTGGTCTTGTGACCGGAAAGTCAAGCAGGTCATGACTGCAGTGCCCTTGAGCAAGGCAGTTAAACCCCAACTGCTTCCAGGGTGCTGTGGACAGGGCTGCTCACTGCTAGTGTATGTGTTTCACTGCGCAGATTGGTAAAATGCAGAGGTCTAATTTAACCACTGTGGGACTAATAAGGTATTACACAATAAAATAAATTAAATAAAACAATAAATCTGAATATTACATGGAATATAATATGGGATTTTTTGGGGCACTGTGTGATATATTTGGTAAAACAAATTTGGTAATTAATCATTCTTCATCATTCTATGGCATTAACTTGTATCATCTATTAATCCCTATTTCTGTAATTCAGACACTTTCTATCCAACATGCCTGATAGGAAGACCAATTGTATTTGTCTCTGTTATACTGGAGACACAAACATTTTACACTCAAAACCTTTATTCATGTTTTTGTATTCAGTTGAAATTGATATCTACGAATAAAAAAAATTAAACACATATTTTAATTTACTTAGAATGTATTTTAACCTCCAAAAACAAACATCATGCAACATTTTTTTTCACATTTCAGAGAGCCTCTCATTTTATTTAATCTCTGTGAGCTTGGCATTGTGGTTTCTGAAAAGTACCAGACAAACTTTGAATTTCTATGTTTTCTCAGTATTACAAAATAAATTGCAATGTTCATATTGTTAGTTTCTCTGTAGCTTTCTCAGAAAGTATGTAGAAAGATGACATATTGCTGGTTGAAAGAAAAGCAGCACAATGTGCCACAGTTACACCACAACAAATTAGCAACTTCTACTGGCTGCAAGTTCAGCATAGATTTTAATAACGATATTAATTATAGTGTGACATTGTATGAACGTTGACTATAGATAATCATTTGTGAATGTCTGACAAATGGTAGACTTTTTAATATTTTATTGAGATGATTAAGTTAATTCTGATTTAAGTGTAAGTACACATAGACAAAGCTGCTCAACCTGCATATTGTCACTTTCAGTATATTACTTACATTGGACCATATATTAGCCTGCATTATACTAAGACCTTTTGTATTTTGACAACCTGACTAACTTGGTTGATAAAAAAGCTGATTAGTAAGTTGTCCATAATAATTTACTATAATTTAAAGTATATTTAACAATATAGAACTGTATACACTGTCTTTCCCATATGCAAATGAAGCCTGGTGTCTTCTCAGGAAAAGTGCACTGGAGAGGTGTGCACACATCAATATCTACCAGTTGAGCACTTCGAAGATTCAGACTTCTGTTTAGTGATCTAATCAGATCATTTTTATTATTTGAAACATCATGTAAACATTTTAGAAACAATGTAGATAAATATTAGTAGTGACAACTGGAGTGTGTGTTTTGTAGTAAATGGACAAACCTTTTTTTACTTTTGGATGAATAAGTGACAGTGATGACAACATTAGACATACTCAGAGACACAAATCAAATGTCCAAGATCAAAGATAACATTGGTTTACTTGGTTAAACATGTATACTGAGCAAAGAAAATTAGACATTATAGCAGAAAAAACATGCATTTTGAAAGAACGCTTTTTTTGTTTTTCCAAACTGGATTATTTGATTCAATATGCTGTGTAACACCACTACTATTAAAGATAGAAAGTTCTGCTGATTGTAAACAAGTGTAACTTTGCCCAGAAAATACATGCTTCAGGTTGTAAACTATTCAACCACAGTTCTGGAGTATCCCCCACCTTGCACATTTACCAAAAAGTTAATGAAAAAGTGAAGCAGTTTTTTGTTTTCATGCAACTGAAAACATTTTTTTTACTATTTAAATTTGTTTATATGACTTCTTTGTTTTTACTTTCTTTTATTAAGAGTGTTATTGTGTTTATTTTAACTTGATCATCATTGTTACTATTATTGCATTATATTTATTATTATTATTATTATTATTATTATTATTATTATTATTATTATTATTATTACTATTACTATTTCTATCATTATTGCAGAATCTACCAATATGTAGTAATGCTGCTCTGAGTAATATTAAACCTATATACATATAAAAATGTATTCAATAACTCATTCATCTAAACACTGCAGACTCCTCCTTTCCCCGGAACAACTCCTTGTCAGTCAGTCTCTTATGTGCTGTTGCTCTAAATAATGAACCATAAACAGGTATTCATTACTTTTTCAGAGGCAGGTTGTCCTCCAGTGGCCTTTGTTGGCAGAGGGTTATTTAATAACTATGAAAGGGCTTTGCCTGCTGCCAAGTCTGTCCAAGAAGGTAATGTGGTCATGGTTTGTGCACATCCTGAATATAGGCAATAATGTTCAGCACCTTGGCAATGCATCTGTTTATGGACTAGTTGAGAGAGGTACTAGACAGGGCACAGAGCAGGTGGTATCTATGGGGAAGGGGGTGACTTAATCAACTAAAGATCAGGTGATGAAGGGTCCAGTAACACAATCCAAGTCCCTAGGTGTCTCTTAGATCTGACTCTGAATGCTCTGGCCCCATCCTTCCTGGAGGGGAGTCAGAAAGTAAAAAGAGCCACACTCGCATTTGTAATTAGGTTTGACTGTCGAGTGATCAAGTGAAGGATGAGCAGCAAAGGCTTCTGAAGCTTAAAAGACTAAACTTTTGCTTAGGCAGAATGCCATATACAGCTTGTGCTATTTTCAAAAAGTTACAACACCATAAAACTCCCTCATGCTACAGTGAGTTCACTCAGTAATAAGTAATCAGTAATTTTTTTCACACTTCAAAGGACATCAGGGCACAATGCTTGAAGAATATAGTCAACATGTTCAAACATGCCATAAGTAAATATGCCAACATTCAAAATTAATTTTGATTTTCAAGAATCAACTTTTTCTAATATGCCGCTTGTCAAGTCTGTTAGACAGTCATTATCCATGCATAATATGTATTTAGTTAATGTAAAATTTGCACAGATCCTGTGATCTACACATCATATACTGCTGTGCAAAAGGCAGAAACTACCCTTTCACCCTTTCAGTGATATCATTTCTAAACAGGAGAAAAAACCTCTATTTGATAGCACATTTAAAAGACTGCAAGTACCAACCAATGTGCTGTAAAGTAAAATAGACCAAATTTAAGAATTATTAAATATCAAAAACATTCAGATTAAAATGCTAAATTTGCATACAAAATAAGATCAACACACATTATAAATAACTAAGAGTAACAAGTGAATAAATATAATGTGTCAACAAATACATACTCTAATCTCACAATTTGATTTATGATAACTTTGAATATGATGCTCACAAAATTATTTTGCTCCACAATGCAAAACCTTTGTTTTACATGTTTAAAAAAACAGACCTCCTCAAGCGTCTGAAATACATATATTTGGTATCCCCACTGGGGAAACATTACATTTGTGTAATTATAATCCATGGAATGTCTGCACATGAGGGAGTCCCTCCTTCTTTGTTCATCCTTCCAACTCTTCATCCATAACTTAACAAGCACTCTCGTCTTTGTCATCTCACAGATTTGCTGGCAGCCTGCTTTTAAGCACCAAGTGACAGCCAACAGGGGCAATTAAATTGTTCTCAGAACTAGTTTGCTGCCCAAGGGAGCCGAGGTGTGGAATGACTCTGGCACTTAATTAGTTCAGAGAAGGAGCATTACGTAGCTTTGTAGGTTCAAGAGGATGCAAACCAATGAGAACAAAATAGTTGAACAGAAGCTAGAAGGCCCAAAGTTTAAATAGCTCAAATCTACACAGAAAAAAATGCACCTGTTGAAGAATCACTGAAGTATATTATCATATACATGAGACCCTGCCGCACAAGAACACTGATGTGCCTCTACACTTTGAACTGGTAATTCACAGCACATTTTATGAAGGGATGTTTTCAGGTGATTAATTCCAAGGACTTAAAACATACACAACTCCATTGACATTATTTTCTTAAAAATTAAGTTTAACCTGACCTGCATTAGGAAAACCAGGTTCAGTGCCACCACAACACAAACAGACAATTCTATTTTCTTCAAAATAACAATGTAATTACACCAGGAAAGCATGCGGCAAAACAACTGTCTACTAAGAGATGTGATGTTAAACAAGACAACTTCAAAAGCCCTTCTTGCTTTTAAATTATAGGACTATGAGTACAGCTAACAAGACATACTGTGAAAGTATTTAACAGAATGCTACTGAAGCTATATGGAAATCTCAAAAAAGCATAACCTAATCTCTCAGGTAATCAGAACCAACCCATCCAACTTTAATAAGCTCAAATCCTCCAACAGATCATGATGCATTACTGCTGCACCTGTATTACTGAGTGTCAGTAACACACAGCAGAATTGTGTCTCTCAGAAATGTTGTTCACCAGACAATAGCACACAGCTTTACCAAAGACATCAATGAATGGCCACTCACTATCTGCATTATATATGAGGAATGTACATCAGTGACGACACTGTCTGCCCTGATGAGCTGAACACTCTTCATCAGGCAGCAGGCGATGAGAAGTCATGAAGTGTTGAGCTTAACCCAATCAAAACTTTGCACAAGAAGTTCTAACCAACAATGCTGCTCTGAGAAGTATAAATTGATTTGAAGAGTCCAGTGTAAGCAGTATAATGGTAGCTGTGATCTAAAAATATCTTGGAACAGTGGAAGCTGGTAAATTATGAAATTCATTTGTTCAGACTTTTTTCCATTTTATTTTTAAGCAGTGGTAAATATAATAAAAATAAATGTGATAGCAAGTATTTTGGTTTCAATTAATATGTTAAATACAATTCTATAATCAAATTGTATAAAAACTGTCTTTGCTGTCTTTGTCTGTCAAAATGAATATCAGATAGTGAAAAATGAAATACACCCATGACTGTCTGTGTTGCAAGTTCTCCCAAGAAAAAAGTGTACATATGAAATGTAGGTCAAGCATACACAACCATGTGGTAATGATGGCAGAGAGTTCACAACCCAAGCAATCTACAAACCCTTTGGATGTTGGACAGCAGACTGCAAAATTGTTGAACCACAAGACAAAGTTGTATGGAAGTTATTCCAGAATTAGCAATCTGAGGAGACAACTCGAAAATGTGCATCCAAATGAGCATGGCTTGATCTCTGGAACTCTACTCAAACAGACATGTCAATATTTTACACCATCTGACATAAGCTTGTTATCTGCAGAAAGACAAGAGGCTTACATGAATAAACTTACTTCACTCATATGAGAGGGCATGAGGCCAATCAGCATAGTTAATGGGACAGTTTCAAAGAGTTGTCAGGAACTGGAACCCAGGTATCGTAAATATGTCTCTTGCTGAATTGGTCTAACAATAACCTGAATATATTGGTAGATGACGTCACTCCACTGGCATCCATTCTATAGAAACAAAGCCGAAATACCACTGCCATCTTGTTAAATTTGGAGCCAGAGTCTGCACAGTACAGACCAGTGCCAAAATCAGCCTGCCACTTCATTTGGTTGCCCTGTCCCCTCATTTGGTTGCACCACCCCCTTCCGTCAGTCACTCTACAGTCATTGGCTGAAATGAACCAAAGACACTGGCACTTCAATTTGCTCTTACCAGTTTAACCACTGCTCTGTTGTCAGTACACACCAGTTAAAACAAGAACATAACTTTAAATGGTAGCTGGACTGAAGACAAGAAAATACATTTGGAGAGACTGATGACTGAGGCAGAGACAAGACTGAGTACAAATACTACTGAGTCCAGTATTTCTAATTAGGCTAGCATTAGCTGGCTGGCTAACAGCTTGAAAGAGCTGCTGCACACTGGTTTGCCACATTCAGCAAAACATCCAGCCCAAAGTCTGTCTAAAACATGCCCTTCAGAAGCTGAATCCAGCCCAAAATCTAATGTGTCACAGACGTTTGGGGAAAAAAAACAGGCTATAGATCACAAAATCCAGCATAATTACTCTTAAATCGTTTTGCTTAAAAATGTCACTGTTATTTAATGCAATATTCTAATTGATACTTTTTGTGAATCACTTTCTTTATAATTATTATTAGTATTGTTATTTTATTTTTGTATTGTTAATAATGTTTTAATATTATATTTTATAATTTCAAAAGTAGAACCAAAAAATGCACATAGACAGAATTTTCACCAGCAAATGCATTTTCAAACTACACTATTGTGGTGCGAAAACCATGAACATGCAACAGGGTTCCCACTTTTTCAGGACATCAAAATTCCCTGATTTTCTGAGTTTTCCCAGATGATTTTTCAAAATTCCAGGATAACTATTTCAACCTATTTTGACACATCTCCAACCCAATTATTGTTGCAATGAAGAGTAGTGGCAATGAATGTGGTGAAACTATGAGACACATAAAACTTAGTACTGGTACATTAGTACTGTGACATAGGCATGTACATGTAATGGCCTCCTTTCTGACCTTACAGCCATCCTTTCCTCACCTTTTAATGCAAACAGCTGTGTTAACAGTACAGTGTGCCCAAGCCCAATTTACAGCAAGCCAACAAAATAAGACCTTCATTGGTGAATTGGATTGAGTAAAGATAATAGTAAAAAAAAGAACATCTAGACCGCAGAAATCTCACATTGCCAACTTCTAAATGACTTAATTGTTTACTGAACACTAAAGCTCTTATGGCTGCTGGAGATTGGGCCTGGATACACTGTAGGTCTGAACTGGTTTTAAATGAAAATTATTAATCTAGCTGTTGCCACAATCTACCATTCTCATGATTCTAGTTATAGACCTCCAGCTTAACCAGCATTTAATGGTATAGGTTTGCATGGTTCCAGTACTTTTCCAGCAAATGTGTTTGAAAAAGGTGAAGGTACAGTACATGTACATGCATGACATTCTCTCTTGGGCTTATCAAATTCCCTGACTTTTCCCTGATTTGAGGCATTTTTTTCAAATTCCCTAACTTTTCCCTGACTGGAAAAAGTGAAACTCAATTTCCAGATTTTCCCTGATTTCCAGGTAGAGTGGGAACTCTGATGGAAACTTTAGCCACAGCGGTGTCTTCTGTCCTAGGCTATGTAACCATCCTGCCAGTATTAGCAAAGGGAAAACTAACTGTTGGAATCAGACTTATGGAAAGACTGTTTAGAGGAGATAAACAACACTGAAAATGGGCTGTTCTGCTACACATCACACCACACCCAGCAAGGCAACTAGGCCTACAGTTGCCTCAACTATTCAAAATAATGCTGTGTTCACACTTTATACAGTTATTGATCTGACCTACTATACTATTAAGTTAGATAAATATTTTATACCAACAACTTTTTAGGCTGGCTATGGCTTAAGCAGTACAATAGCTCATATACTAATGGAAGTGTTGGCAGTTCACTCCCTGACTTTTCTTATCTATGGCTGAAATGCCCTTTAGCAAGGCACCTAATACCCAAATGCTCTCAGGGCAGCACACTGATGGCTGCTCACTGCTGCTTCGGTGTTCAGAGCGAACATCCTCACTAAAAAAGTTTTAAGCACAGTACACAATTTTTACAACCTTTAGTATATCTGCACCAAAGATTTCTGCTAAAAGACCTAAATAGATTTCAGAGAGCTTTAAAAGAAAAAAATTACATTCATGCACAAATCAGATTTTTCCAAAATAGATTATTCCAAAGGGTTCACTAAATTATAATGACTATTTGACAAATTCACTCTGAATTTGTAAAGTTTCAAACAGGTTGCATTACTTTTTGTAAACTAACAGTGAGCATTTAGTATTCAGCATATATGCCATTGTCTTTACCTGAGAAGGTAGACTGCCCGCTCAATGTCATTCAGATCTTCATCTACAGTTAACTTGTCAATCTCCTCTGCAGTCTGCAAAATCACAGAAACACAAACACTATGTATTCTTTAAAAATGAAACCATTCTGTAAATTTCCAGTAATTCAACAGTCAAAGATTCATTATAAAAGATTCTGTTTAATAATTTGAATGAAATGCTTAGTGTTTTTCAGCTGGTAGACAGAGAAGTGGCAAAGACACCTTAAGTAAAAAACGTATACATACACCTGTAGCCTTGTAAGATATCTTACATGGAAAGTCTATTTTTCATACACATCATATATAAAATAGCTAGATGGACAGTGAACGATTTCATTACTGCTTAAAGATGACTCAGCCAAATATGTGAGGGGGTTTGCAGCGAGGCAGGATGTGAAGCACGATGGACTGCGTGGGAAGAAAGTGTGGGGGACGGGAGCCATGTGGGTGACGAGTCTATTACTTCAGGGTTTCTCTCATTAGCCGAAAAGCTCCACTTTGGAACCTCCCTACAAAAAAGGACGGACAGAAAACACCCGCCCCTCACCTTCTACGCAACAAAATCCTTTCATACAGAACGTGATAAGCCCACTCGAATGCAAGAGAATGAGAGGAATTTCACCCTAATTTTGGTGCTGTGAGGAAGGGCAGCTTTATAAAATTGTGATATATAGAAAAGCAGATGAAAAACAGGATTAATAACCACACACTAATCCTATTAACATAGGCGACATTACTGTGAAACAAAAATGGGAACACTGTAGAAATCCTCTATATGGTACTGCAGTGAAGTGGAGTGGAGGAGGCGAGGCAGGGATGCGCACAGCTGACAGAAACTGCGTCACTCAGTACAGCGATGTGGGCAACCCCCAGCCTCCCTATCAGCCGTGTCTAGCCTCCTCCACAGTAACTCCTCACATACCGTGCTTCTCAATGAGCAGCAATGGACTTAAAGCAATATATATATATATATATATATATATAGAATAGCAGGGGAAAGATAACAATGTATAGCAATATTCACATTGTAGAAGGGATTACATGGTAAAATAACTGGTTCATATATTATCCATACCACATCTGTATGTGGCTGACTGCAAATAAGCACACACATATATGGACAACTCAGTGTGAAGGTATGTTATATGAATACCTTTAGGCTCCTGCGTATAGGTCTCTCGATGAACGTGAGGTCCTGCAGATCATCTATCTGTCCAAAAAGACCGGACTGACTCAGAGTCATTTTGCCGATAAACATCTGGTTTCAGTTGCTTCTTGAAAAGGTGTGACGAAGGTGAAGTTGTTACAGATCTGTCATGATCAAGGCTTCTTAACTCTGAATGCAGGTTTCTTTAACAGGAAGAAGCTGTTCCTCCCACTAGACAAATACCTACAGAGAATTAGCTGGCTGTAACTAATTCATCGGGTGGTATAGATGATGTTCAGATGTTTCAAAAGCCTCGAATCACAGCCGGTCCGGTAAGAGAAGCAGCGGCTTTAATGCAGAGCTGGGGTGCCCACAGGCGAGTGAGGCTGAAGTTTGGGAGGAATATCGTTGGCTGAACCGAGGCTCGTCTTCCCATTGCCGCAGCTGTCATACACATACACACAGACACACACAGGCTGGCGACGTTAGGCTATCACTGATACACACACCGAGCCTGAATAACTGCAGGCTAAACCATCTATTCAAGCTAGCTAGCCAATAATACCTGCTGTTTTACGCAAGAACTCCGTTACAGAAATAACGCTGAAGCCAAACACCAGATCTGTGTTTCGAGTTTGGACAAAAAACCGTTCAGCTCAGCTAATATATGCTACACACTGGTCATAAAGTAACTGTTAGCTGACACTAGCTCTTACATAAACTCGTCAGTTATCGAGCTAGCGAACCTAGCGTTAGCTAATCCAGAGAGTTGAACATATAACAGTTCAAGCAGCTAGCGTTAGCTTACTCACGACACTGCTAGTCTGTTACGTGATAAATACCAAACCTAAGCTATTATCCAAAGTGCTGATGTTGTTCTAGCTCACACATATGTGTTATTTAAAGAGCGCTGGACGACGTTAAGCTGTGAGTAACATTGTGCAGCCAGAACAAACCGCTCCACACCACGCAAACGCACTGCACCAACTCAACGGGTTTCCATGGATACCGCATGCCAGCGTAGTGTAGAGCGGTTAGAGCGTCACAGCGCTCGGCTGTAGTTCGTCATCAGACGGTGAACAGAGAAGAACAAACAACAACCTGCAGCAAGAAACACGTCAAGAACAACACAAGTGTCAACCCAACACACATAGTTTAATACACCAAGACTATATCGATGCGTATGTCAGAAAACAGTTCTCAGATAACAGCTAGTTCTCCCAACAGTCCTGACGTAAGGTCCTTTAACGTCCAAAAGTTTCACATATAGACTGAAAAAGTTGTACAGTAAGTCATACATATGAGACACAAAGTTATAATAATGAGATACCAAGTTATAAGTCACTTCGTACATCAACATTATGACTTTGCATTTCATTATAATGACTTTGTATCTAATTATAACTTTGCATATTATGACTTTGTATCTTATTACTATGACTTTGCATTTCGTTATGATTTTGTATCTAATAATGACTTTGTATCTCATTATTATGACTTTGCATTTCATTATTATGATTTTGTATCTTGTTATAAAGACTTTGTTTCTCATTATTATGATTTGAAGCTCTTTATTATGATTTTGTATCTCATTATTATGATATTCTATCTCATTATTATGACTCTAAATCTCATTATTATCACTTACTGTATGGCCTGTTGTTTCAAGTGATTCATGAGTAGTTCAAGTTTAACTAAAGCAAAAATAATTATCCAAATACTTTCTTGAAAGATTACCTACCTTGAAATATACGTTAAATTTATTACAATATTTCCATACTATACAGCTATCTAAATCGGTATGAAATCACCTACAGCTCTGTGCATAATCTGCACATATTTAAAATTCATATGTACTGAGATCATTCTATAATCTTTTATAGATGTGTCGTCAGTAAAGGTCTGATTTCTCTTATGCTTATAAACCTCTATCATACCTATAATTCAGATTTATCTTCTATAATTCATTAATGCAAAGGCAATCAAGCAATCAATCAATCATTCAGTTGTCTGGTGCAAAAGACAGTCAGTTCTCCATAAGTCACTTGATTTATTTTTTTTTATTTTGTGCAATTCTGCCATCTAGTGTCCATCAGACATTTTTAATTCGTTTAAAACAATAAATTAATTAACTAAGCATTCATAATTTATAAATAAAAAAAATAATACAAAATGCATACAGACATTTTCAGATATACATTACATATCTTCACAGTTTATAACACCTGTCCCTCCACAATTTAGTGGAATTGTAGGTATGTGAACGTATTGCATCTGCGCTTGTGTTGGTGATCTTCAGTAATTATAAGCTGGTAAAGAGAAAGAAAATCATTTTCAAACTTTTAATTGTATGAAGTACACGATTGTTAAAGATTTTTTGCTTTG
Source organism: Crenuchus spilurus (assembly GCA_036984385.1). Classification (NCBI taxonomy): domain Eukaryota; kingdom Metazoa; phylum Chordata; class Actinopteri; order Characiformes; family Crenuchidae; genus Crenuchus; species Crenuchus spilurus. The sequence continues at coordinate 48,826 of BRDA01046190.1, forward strand.
TGCAGCCAGATCTAGAACAGCTGCAGTGTCTGCATTCTGTCAGCTCAACCTCGTCCTGATGTAAACAACAGACTTAAATTACCCTTGTACTGCAGTATTTCACTCTGATGCTTGAATGGTAGTTTAGCACTGTTTGCTGTTTTTTCCTGCTCATACACACCTGTTGCAACTAATCTTTTAAGTGCTAGGTTTAATGAGTTTGTTTTAATAGAAATCACCTCCTCCAAGACCACCAGTTCCCTAGGACCAGAGTAAAATATGACTCCTGCCATGGTGTGTTTTCATTTCATGTTATAGAAAGGGGCGGTCACAATACCAGAATTTTTATACTGATACCAAGTGTATTATCTCAAAATACTTAATACTCAATACTAAATACTTGATACTCTGGCTATGAATTAGAAACACTCATCATTGTCTTTAATGGCAAATGTTTATATGAAATTGCCTCATCAATCAAGACTCATCAGTTGTCAACAAAATGTAGTGTGAAATCAGTGCAACTTATTTTAAAAACACATTAAATGAGTAAGAATTGATTGCCAAATCTGAGTTTTGAAAAGTTTCAATACTTTCAATACTTGGTGCAACTCTATTAAAGAAATGACCAAAATGCTTTTGCATAATTGAAACATTGGTCAAACCATAACATGCTTATTAAGACCTAGCAAAAAGACATAGACATAATTCTGACTTAATTTATGACTTATGAGCCATAATTATGACTTAAGGCCCATTAACTGTTGCAACAGCTGGTACAGCTGGCAGGAGAACAGAGCCAGTATGCTTAGGTGACCCCATCCGGCGGGCTTCTCGGTCTCCCTACAATGCTATCCTTGGCAGACCCCTGCCTCTTCCTCACTTCCTGTCTCAATCTGTGTCAACTCACAAGGGTAAGACTTACTGGCTCTGTAAGAGGCATGTTTAAAACAGCATCATGTCCTTCTAAGATTTAACATACAGTAGCTGTTATACAATCATTCAGTCTATGGGATGTTTCTTCTGGATTGATAATTCCAATTATTTCAATTATTAGGGATTTTAATAACTGATATTTAGTACAAATATTTATTTATCATAAATTTAATGTAACTCTCACTCATTAAAAATAGTCCATTGAAAAGCACATTTTATTGGATTTGCTTGACATGGGGTCCACATTTCTACCAATAAAATTGGGCCAGTCAAAAGAAGTGTGTTTTAATTAATTAATTTGGTAGGTATTTAGGTGGGTGGATAGGTACTGTAGGTAGGTAAGCAGGCAGGCAGGCAGGTAAATAGGTAGGTAGGTTGGTAGGTAGATCAATCTATCATTTATTGATCCAGAGGGAAATTGAAGCATCCAGTAGCTTAGAAAAACACAGTTCAATACAATAAAGATGTAAGATATAATATAATAGAGATGTAATAAAAAAGACATAGTGTATAAATTGAAAGTATAAATATAAACTGTGGAAATAATGGAAAATAATGTACTGTTACTATGAAGTATTCGTTTGCAAAATGTGTCTTTCAAAATGATAGCTTACGGCAAAGAAAAAAAAACGACTTAATGTAAGTCAGAGGAATCAGACATTTTAGGCAATTTTTTCATAAAATTTAAAGACATACAATTTAAAGAGCAACAAGCATTTTCAAATTATGTCAGAAGCTGAAAATGAGAAAAAAATGCAGATGTTTTTTGCAATTAAACTCTATTCACATTTAACTCTATTCATTGAATTACTTTGTTCAGTTTACACAGTAAATCTGCCAGTGTTAAATCAACACTATTAGAGTTAAATTAACACTGAGAGTGTTACATTTTGACACCCTCAGTGTTAATTTAACTCTAATCGTGTTGATTTAACACTGGCAGATTTACTGTGTACCACAAGTGCTGAATTGGTTCAAATTGTATTTGATTCATTTTTACTGTTGGCGCATTATAAAAATCTGTAGTCTTCTTCATCTACAGTCCATGTGAGAGCTTGCCGGTCTTCAGACACAGTGTTTTACAAAGTGTGTGCTCAAATAGTGCTTATTTACTTGGGCTGGCATAGAAATGAGGTCAGCTATCCATTACAGTGAGGGGATACTCTTACCCTAAACACAGTACACATTCAGGCACCTGTTCTGTTCTTCTGTGAGAAAGTTCACAAGGGAAAGCAAATACAGCACGTTACTAATGACTATAGTAAGTAAGCTATAATATAATGTTAATTAAGCTTACTATACATTAACAAAACTGAAAAATAAATAAAGGAAAAAGAAAAGTACTGATTTATAAAATCGTTTCTCATCAGAGCAATGAGTAACAATAGAGAGGGCAACATTTGATTACATGGCAAATGCTCATTAGTCTCAAGTGGTCTGCTGAATAGGTGCCTTGTACTTTAATAAGTTTAGTTAACAGCTTAGACATTTTTTCATTAACAATGACCCAGGGCTTGTAAAACATTTTTAATGTATGCTACACTTCCTGAAAGTCTATAATGTTCTATATTTCATTCAAAAGCAGATGATCTCTTTAGTAAACTTTAAATGACGACTCAGTGTACTTGCTCTAAGCTTTGACTTATTTCAGCTCAAGACAGAAACCAGTATCAACAAATGCAAACCTGAGATGTGAACACTGAAACATGAGCACTAATTTTCAGGGATGTGGACCTGCTGAACTGAAGTGAAAAAGAAAAACAGTATCTAAGAAGACTTATGAGACATAATTGCACTGCATGAAGCTACATATTAGAGCCAGATTTATTGCTTGAAGCCTTTGCTTGCAGGTGAGAGACAGAGGCGAATTTCTCAACAGAAATGAACAAATTGCAATATAACTCATGAATTCCACAATAAAAACATCACACATGCACTCTTAAAAATAAAGTGTCTTATTGAATTCTTGTACGGTTTTAGAAAAAACATTTAATTTCTTTTCATTAATCTTTTACACAGATCCACACAACTGTTTGTGACATACAAAAATGATTATTTAAGGACTATCCAGGTGTCCAGGTCTTTGAAACCACCAGTTTTTCCAGACTTGAATTCCTCAGTATTTTAACTGAAGAATAACTTTGGCAGTTTGCACTGAAGTCATTGTAGTTACTGAATAATAAGTGTTAGTATGTAATAATCCTTTTATTTTCTATTACATAAATAGGAAAAAAACACGCTTTATTTTTTATATATGATGCATTAAGGTGTGTCAGTATGTTAATTCTTATCAGATTATTTAATTAAAAATACAATTATGTTGCAACAAATGCAAGTCATAACATGAACTGTAGAACCAGGAACTGTAATACTGAAACAGTACTATAATAATACTATTGCCTCTAATGCCTCTTGTCCATTCTCATTACTCAGAACTGGCTTTTATGTGTAATTAAACATAGCCTTGTTTGAATGATCATAATGACCACAGAGTCAGATTTTCTTCTCTGGTTCAGGGCCTGATGTACTAAGCTTGTTGCAGACGTTTCAGACACAAATAGCTCACATTCTGTTCACCTGTTATCACCTGTCTCCCTGAAACAAGGCTAACCTAAAGACACAAATGTAGGTTATTGAGGTGATTTCCTTTGCAGCTTGTTTGTTTTTATACTGCTGGTATGTCTGTACTTCCCTCCACATTATCTCTGCTGCTCCTCCTTCTAAATATAACTCTGATATCTAAACCAGACGTGTTTTAATTTACCACGTGAAGGCCAGTAAACATATCTGTGAAGTCACAGGTTTGTTTATACCCTGAACTCAGCCCACCCTCACAGCAGGAAGGAATGTACACAGAGCCTTAGAGTGTAAACGAGTGAGAGATTTGTAAAGAGCCGGACTTTCAAAAAACATCTGCAACATATTGAAACATATTTTTTGTTTTTACATTTGAAAAGGTATGTACACATTAGCATTCAGAACATGCATAAGCTATGCTAACATTAATTTCAAAAATGAATGTGCAATTTCTCAACAATTCTTAATTTTTGCTAATAAATTCTTTTTATATGCTTGCATGCATGTCTGCTGTGCACGGACTTATTAAATTGTAAAAGTCCATTTTTACCAAACGCTATAGAAAATGTTATTCTATTAGGTTATTTGAGATGCTTGTATACTTCATACAGCAAAGCGATTAACTGGGTCATTCTACTATTGCATGAAGAAACTGTGTTGGAATGTTGAACTGTAGTGTGTTTTACTGAATAACATCACTGACAAAATCAAATCTATCCATTTGGTCATTTAATCTTTCATGAGTGACACTTGAGTGTCCACTGACAATAGATTAATCTATTTAACTTTTAATCACATTTATAAGACAAATAGACAGACAGTCAGACAGATCTTTATTGATCTGGAAATTGCAGTGCAATAGTAGCCAGACATATATATATATATATATATATATATATATATATATATATATATATATATATATATATATATATATATATATA
>BRDA01046204.1:888-18533 GCA_036984385.1 Crenuchus spilurus
AGGAAGCAAAATGAGTTAAAATAACCAGCATTTTGCCAAGCTTGGGAGCTTAGCTTGCTACGGTAGCTAGCTAGCTAGCATTGTTAGCTGAGCTTTATGCCTAAAGAATACCAAACACAAAGAAAACCAAACTTCAACATTATTAGAAAATTATTATTTTACAACAAAGATGTAGCAGTGCGCTGGTTATGAAAATAAAAAGAGTTCAATTTAAAAGTCTTTTCCTAAGCTCGCTGACGTTAGCCAATTTGTTATCTAGCATTTTTAGTCAAACTGTATAAACAGCTAATACAAGGCTGTACAATAAAATACATAAATCAGCAGCTTAGCCCAACATAAACACTCTAAGCATGTCCAAACAGTCATTTAAGATAAATACACTTCATTAAATATAGCTCACCTGTAAGTGAAACAACTGCTATCTGTTGGTAAATGTCCGTTTGTCCTCGCGCTGAGTTTGAATGTGACTCGGTTCTGTGCTGTCAGAATCCATACAACAGCACTAAAACTTACATGCGGTGTCTGACTCCACACTGAAGGCGCGAATAAAATGTGGCTGTTATACGGATTTAGCATCTACTAAAAAAATTTTTAAAATTAAATAAAAACACATTTTCAAGAGGATAAACCAGTTATATTTACATTAGGGATGTGGTGGTAATAGTTCATAGTACCACAGTAATATCACACCCATAACACAGGACATTTTAGTAAGTGACCACTCTTTGGTTTCAGTTGAAATGTCTTAAGACACAACATCTCTATGTCTTAAGACAAATTGATGTCTTAAGTCATGCCTTGTCTTAAGACACATAAAATAATTATTTGCATGTCTTAAGACATTGCGTTGCATGTCTCAAGATAAAGACAATGTGTTCACTCATACATCTTAAGATGTCTCAAGACATCTTGATATGAGAAAATGTCTCAAGACATCTTATGACATGCCATGTAAGCCTCTTAAGATATCTTAAGATGACAACTGAGTATGTATGCATCAATAGCACACTGTGCTATCCCATGATTCTAAAAGAGCTGTGAAGGCATTTGATGGCTTCGGCTTTAAAAAATGAACAAAATAAATAAAAGATTGAAAATCATGAATAAAATGAGTAATTCTGGACATTCCATTGGAGGATTAGTGGCCCAGGAAATGCCCATTTGGTTTCTATAAACAAAGAGCGCTCACATGAACAAAGCTAACCTGGTAACCCTGCACAAATGTGACACTTTTTGTTGTTGGTGAGGAAGGTGAGGTGTATACACATATCAATGTGCGCATGCGAGCCATTTCATGGACAAATTAGTTCACATTACATACAGATACAGCTCACTTAGGCCAAGTAAAAAAAAAGAATTGGTGATCATCCCCGCCCGACCCTCTAAAAAGCACCCGACCGTTATTTTTATTTATTTTTTTTAACACAAAAAAACGCGCCAAACACCCTAGTCTGGCCTAGAATCATTCAAATTTTGCATGCTTCCAATGACGTGACCCAAATCAGTACACTTAACTGTCAATACCAATGGCCGGTCGTTTTTGTGATGCAAATCATGGCTTTTGCAGTGGCCAGCATCGTAAAAACACTGCAGTCGGCCAATAAAATTCGATTCATTTCCCTGTTATCTAATGAAATAAAATACAATGGATTATTTTAACTAACTGTAATATATTATAATAACTATTATCGCAGCGTGCGCGCAGACTCACACACAGAGAAGCAGACGGAGGGCCGGTTCTATAAATAAGACAATAACTAACTAAGACACACATTAACGGTAACTTAACTAAAACACACTAAAATAACTCATAGAGACTAGACTACAACTAACAATCATTACACATACAAAAATCTCCTCTTAAAGACCCCAAATAATTACAAAATAGACCCCATAAACACACAAGAGAACTTTATGCAAATACCGTACGACACGCAGCCATTTGATTGGCCGACACCCCCAAAAACCGCCACAACACAAAAAAAAAAAAAAAAAAACACCTCCCCCCCCGACCCAAAATTTTGGTGAAAAAGGATGATCACCAATTTTTTTTTTTTACTTGGCCTTACATTTGTGAATGTGAACCGTTAAGATAAACAAAAAATCTGATTTGAGCTACGTGGCTGTAATGAGAATGTAGCCTGAGACTCTCAAGGTGGGAGTTGTAAAGAAATTATATTAATGTGTTTTGCATATAATGGTTAGCAGAGTAATGTTTACGTATTCAAGTCTTTTTATAGTGGTGGTGTGACGTCATAGATCAAATGACGTTGGTAAGGACGTTGTGCATTCAAGGTTGCCTGGATACTACAAAGCTCGCTTACTTAAAAAGCTGCTGTTTGATTGGTCCTCTCTGCTCAAATGCATCTGATTGAACTCAGTTAATCGGTTAATTAGACATTTGGTACTGGAGACAGATGTGTTTGAATAGGATAGTCACCCAACTTGTGGGCCCCCAGAACTGCATTTTGAGACTTGTGTTCTACTATAAACCAACTGGTATGATCCACCTGAACCAGCTTCAGCATGATAATGGCTGCTGTATAAATGGTGACGCATTTTATAGGCGTGGAATATAATTTTATTGGGTATCCCAGCAGTCATTGTGTGTATCAAAGAGACATAAACGGCATCAACGCCTCTCCCATAGTGGGAAAACATGTAAAACATGGGAGGGAATATTTTGTCATCACATACGCAACATTAAAACAAAGATTTCACACAAAGTGGAAGTAAACAGCAGCAAAAAATCTGAACAATGCAATGACGCCTTTTGTCCAGCAGAGGGAGACAGTCACCACAGGTTTGAGTTACAGGCGTGTCCCATCGATACATGCTTTAAAAGCTTTCAGCCACTAGAGGGTACTAAAAGAATGTTTACTGTAAGACAAGTGCCAAAAGTAACTGGGAACACAGTAAATAAGCATTCTTATACCTGAATTTAAAGTGAGGAAAACACTTAAATTCTGTCAACACACCAAAAGAGCTTATTTAAATAAAATGGAAAGCTTGCATGTTCTAATCCAGGTCTTGTTAAAACAGCCTGATCTTTGCTTCATGGGACATGCCCAGTTGTACAAGGACACTTGTTAATGATTAAAAAAATAAAATGAGTTGGTTTGCAGAACCTACAGTTGCATCAGTAACAGGATTGGCAAATTTATACTTAAAAATGGCTTCTGGCCTTAGCAGGGCTTTAAGAAAAGGCAACAAAAGCAGTAACTGATATTGTAACAGTGATCCGCCCCTGGCTTGAACTTCATCCTACTCATATTAGTAATGACTTGGTGATTCACTCTGTACAGGAGGCCAGAGCCACTCCTCCAATTTCACTCCATGTTTGTGCAAGATCTGCAGGAATGTGAGGTTTCACAGAACCTGAAAGACACACAAAGTCACTGACATCATCTCACATTTCAGCATTTTTTGAAATGTGACATTGGCAACCCTTCGGAGTAATCGGAGACTGGTTCTCAGACTCTGTGATAGTGGTTGAGGTCAGGATTTACTGAAGTAAAGCTCCAGGTTCCAGATTATTATGAAAGGCCAGTGTGGTCAAAGTGGTAACTGAATGTCATGTAGCCTGCCCAGCCGCAGTGGGTGCCAAACTGTCACCTGGGCTATTTCCTCTACCGCTCATGAAACGAGAAGTTAAAAGTCAAAACAGGCCACACTGAGTCTGTAGAAAGATCTACTGGCACTGGCATGAGAAAATGGACATCTGCTGAGTGTGTGTGTGTGTGCACACAAAAGGAGATAAGGACATTTGAGGATGTAGGGTCATGTCCCCAACCTTTAAACCAACCCCCCTCACACACACACACATTTTTATACAATGTCAGGACAATGTTTGGGGCCATATAAGTCCTACATGGGGTGGCACAGTGGCTTGGTGGTTACCATGTTCATCACGTCTGCTTGGGTTTCCTCCCACAGGTCAGGTGAAGTGGGTGCTCTAAATTGTCTCTGTGTGTGCCTAACGATAGATTGGTGCTCTATCTTGTGCTTGGCTAGGATAGTTGATAATGTCCTGCCCCGTGCCTACTTAGGGGGTTGATGATGGATGGATAAGTCCTATATATCTTGCATATGCATATGGCAGGGGACATTTGTTAGACATTTCATTTCAGCTTTAACAGTAACAGAGAAAACACATTTACTGCCATGTTCTGTCTCAACCTTCATCCCCGCCCAGCTACATGCAGAATAACAGGTTCATCTCAATAAATTAGAATATCATCAAAAAGTTAATTTATGTCAGTAATTCAGTTTAAAAAGTGAAACTCAGATTCATTACACAGTGTGTCTATTTCAAGTGTTTATTTCCTTTAATGTCAAAAGTCAGAATATCAAAACAGAACATTATATAAGACCAATACAAACAATGATGTCTAATCAGTGCTGTGTGGCATGGAGGTGATCAGCCTGTGGCACTGTTGAGGTGGTATGGAAGCCCAGGTTACTTTGATAGCGACCTTCAGCTTGTCTGCATTGTTGGGTCTGGTGTCTCTCATCTTCCTCTTGACAATAGCTCACAGATGCTCTGAGGAGTTTAGGTCAGGTGAGTTTACTGCCCAGCACAGTGATACTGTGGTTATTAAACCAGGTGTTGGTACCCTTAGTAGTGTGGGCAGGTGCCAAGTCCTGCTGCAAAATAAGTCGTTTCTCCATAAAGTTTGTCAGCAGATGGAAGCATGAAGTGCTCTAAAATGTCCTGGTTAGATGCTGCGCTGACTTTGGACTTGATATAACAGTGTACCAACACCAGCAGAGGACATTTTGTTTGTAAGCTCACGTCAAATCACAGAATAATGTAAATATTATAACGAGACATCGATTTTGTGTATAATGTACAACTAGTGCCCATGTTTAACTGTGAAAACAGCCAGACTGGCCTCAGAGCAGCTTAACTGTGCACATTCCACTGATGCTGCCACTTACACTGTTCAACATCCCAAGATTAGTGGCACACTCAGACTTTACAACACTCACCTAGTTTCACTGTATTAGTGTAAACCACTGGCTGGGACAAAGTGTTACTTGGCAATGACCAAAATGAAAAAAAATTAAGTACTTGAGGAACACCCTTTTGGACATGTTACAAGGATAAAGGCATTGTTTAAAAGAAGTGGGTCAAGAGTCTGGAACAGAACAAACTATACATTATTCAGTGGCCATGACCAGCATGATTCAGTTTTTTATTTAAAAGGGTGAAACTGAAACCATTAAATGTTGGCGTTTGATTGCTTAAAGCTTTTTTTTTTTTTTTGCAAAAGCGTTTCAGCTGCACTGGCAGCTGTTCTATGCTCTTACTGAAGGCATCTATTACATGCCATTTAAAGGGATTTAGCAAAGTTCAGGATGCCTTTTTGGTTGCTCAACTTTATGTAAAAGGCCACGTCTGACACTGATGACTCTACATCTCAGGTCTGATGAATTTGCTTGTTCCACTGCCCTACATTTTGCTCACAGCCAACAGGCCACAGTTTCTTTCAGCTTAATGAGCTTGAACAAGACTTGTCCTGTTAGAAGGTCTAACTGCCTGATCAAAGAAACAATCCGAGAGGCCCCTGAGTGGCTCAGTGGGTTATGGTGCCAACACTATGACCAAAGGATTGAGAGTTTGAATCCCGGTAATGCTGTTCGCCGTCAACAGCTGGGGCCCAAAAATTGGCCGTGCTCTCTCTGGGTGGGTAGATGGCACTCTCTCCACATCACTTTCACACTACAATGTCTGCTGGCTCAGGTGTCTAATGAATGGTCCATCGGAGCTGGTGATGCGGTGCTTTCCTGCAAGTGACGGTGCATCAGCGGTAGTTGGAAAAGTGGAGGTGGCCACATCACGCGTATTGGAGGAGGCTTGTGCTCGTCTTCACCCTTCTAGAGTCAGGGACATTGCAAAGTGATGGAGAACCTCTAGTGGATAGGATGGGTTAATTGGCTTCTACTACAATGGGAGGGGAAATATGTGACCCCGTCAGGAAAAACCAGGCCAAAGTCACTGGGCAACTTATTGAGATATCATGTCACTCACATTAGCAACAAACCTTAGCCACTCGGTATTATTGCTGAAAATGAAAGACGACAGTCTCAGATATCTATCAGAGTACATATTTTCATCAAAAACAAAACTTAAATTCACAAAAATGTTGTTTTGAAATAAACAAAAACAAAAAAAAATGGCTTTGACCTGGTTTTCCCTGGTGGGGTCACATATTGGCAAAATACTAGAAATAATATTATTTAAAAAATACAATCCGAGAACACCAGACACTGCATGCAAAAATGTAAGAACATTTCACTTTTATTCTTTATTTTAATATAAACACATTAGCAAATCACTTTTTGCTTCCTCATTGGCTTTCTTGCAATACCATAAGAGTCCATGAGCAACAAATCCAATAAATATTAAACATTTGTTGTTTTTTGCTGTTTGTACAGAATCAGCTGTTTCTTCATAAAGAAACATCGCTTAGAGAACTTATATATCATTATTACATCCTGCATGCAGTAACAAAAGGGTGAAATTGCTGTACTAGTCACAACAAAAGAGCGAAACTGCACATTAACATGCACTGTGCATTTAAACTTAATTATAAAAAAAGAGAGAAAAAAAAATTGTTTTTTGATTAATTTCAGTGTGGAGGTAAACAGACAAACACTATCCACATTGTTTAAAACTGACACGTAAGGATTTCCGAATACAGTGAGAATACACATCAAGTCAAACTCCTTCATGGAACAGATGCTGTGATGAGGAACCTGTTCATGAATTTAGTTTTTTGACACAGTTTGTGATTTTATCAGATATTGTTCTTTCTTTCTAAAAACACATCTTGGAATGGCATTAAAACAATAAATATTTATAAATATGCTTTACAATCACCCGGCAAAAAAAAAAAAAAAAAAAAAGTGAGTTGGATCTACATCACACTCTTAAAAGAGATGGTTCTTCAGTAAATTAACCCAAAGGGTTCTTTGCATGATAAAAGGGTTCTTCAGATTGATGAACGTGCTGTAGATGGTTCTATATAGAAGCTGTTTGAAAATGGCTTTAAGTAGCCTTGTTCTTCTATTATAAGCTTTTGGGGGGGCTACATAGAACCCTTTTCAAAAAACCATCTAACATTTCTCTGAAGAACCAGTTCACCATGGAAAGAAGTGTTCATGGTTCTATATAGACCCATTTTCTTTATGAAAGAACCCTTGAAGAACCATTTCTTTTAAGAGTGTAGAACCCAAAGGGTTTTTTGCATGATGAATAGGTTCTACAGACTAAAGTACTGTAGATGGTTCTATATAGAAGCAGTTTAAAATGGCTTAATATAGCACCAAAAAGAACTCTTCTATTAGAAACTTGACATAACAGCAGAACCCTTTTGCGGGCTACATAGAACCCTTTTCAAAAAGGTTCTGTATAAAACCAACTGTAATACGTTTGTCATCAATCTTAAAAACTCTTTCAACATTGAATAGAACAATTGGGTTCTGAGTGTTCATGGTTCTATATAGAATCTTTTTCTTTCTGGGAAAAAAAACCCTTGAAGAAGCATTTCTTTTAAGAGTGTAGAACCCAAATGGTTCTATGCATGATCAATGTGTTTTTCAGATTGATGACTAAAGTGCTGTAGATGGCTCTGTCAACAATCTGAAGAACTCTTTCACCATAAAATAGAACCTTTTGGGTTCTTTGAGTGTTCATGGTTCTATATAGAACCATTTTCTTTACTAAAGAACCATCTCTTTTGAGAGAGTAGTATTACTGTGGGCCATCTTTTCAGTACAGACCAGAATTAGAAACGGTCACTACAGCTGTGGGTGGGGGGGGGGGGGTTGTTTTGCATCCCTAAATGTATTGTGAGGTAGCGCACAGTTGCCCTGATTTCATAATTATGGACACATTTAAAAATAAGACTGAATTGACCTCTGGCTTTAAAACGAGCAACAACCAGAAATGTTAATGTTTGTAAATCCGTGATGCACGACACTGTCCCACAGAACACTTTAAGACAAAGCACCTCATCAGGTCATAAAAACGGTAACGAACCTTACTAATAACATATACAGGTGTTGGCTAAACTCATTATGGTCAATTCATATAAAACATATATATATATATATATATATATATATATATATATATGAAAACAAACATGTGCAATATGGCACAGATTAAGACAACAGGCACTTTTAAAAGACAGTAAGACTAGAAAATGTCCCAATACTCACAAAAAGGGACAGTTGATTAAGAGCGTTTAGCATTGCACTCATGGATTTTATAAGTACGAGTCAAATCCTTTTTGTTTTCTCTCCCCAACCCTGTAAGTGCATGAACGTTCTGTTCACAGCTTTAAAAACAGACTACTTTAATACCTGGCATTTAATGCATTGACTCAGTTCTTTGACAAACAACTGTATGCGTGAGTGTGGCCAGAGCATATGTACATTACTCGTGACTCAGCCCTTCTTATAAAACACTTTCTTTAAAGGGTGTGTACCTGTGAAAGGCACAACCTGGGCTGTTTTTCACCAGTGTTTTTTGAGCCTGGTGTCTCGTTCCTTGCTGCAGTCCCATTGTGATGTATGCAAGTGATTCAGGAGGTGCTGCTCCTTTTTCTGGTCCTGGGTCTCCTCACTAGAACCTCCTCCTCTTGGTCGCTCTCGCAGTCCCTCTCAAACATGGCCACTGTGCGTCCCACATAGCCAACCATAGGCCTGTCCTGTACAGCACAACAGAACAGAAAATAGATATTATTTTCAAGTGCATAGAGAAGTTTTAGGTGGTGTCCCCCTCCCCAAATTGGGCCCCACACACACTGCATAATCCATGTATGCGGAGCGCCAGCCCTGGTAGGCACCTCTTGCTTAGTTGCCAGCTTTCTTGGCATTTTCTCAGTCAGCTTTATGAGGTGTCACCTGGAATGGCTTTCAGTTTACAGCTGTGTCTTGTCAAGAGTTCATGACTTGCATTTCTTGCCTCTTAATGTGTTTAAGACATCAGTTGTGTGTCTACTTTGATGTAAAATCTAAAACATATTTTGGTTTATTTAACACTTTTAAGTTTACTACATGATTCCTTATGTGTTCCTTCATAGTCTGGGTGACTTCAGTACTCGTTTACAATGTACCAAAGGTATTACAGATAGATATAAATAGTTAAAAATGCTTTCTGGGATCATTTCTGAAGGGCTTGGCAACAAAGACCCAATGTATGAAAGCTAAAGTAAATGAATGACTAACAAGACACACCACCCTTTGACCCGACTCATAAAATGTCATGACTGATAACATTTTGAGACTAAAATCAGTGAATTACACTAAATGGAGAAAGAACAGGACGTATGTTAGTGAAGCACTTACTTGTGGTTTCTTCATCATGCGTGTCAAATGATTACAAAGAGCTACGACCCTGAAGGAGAACTATTAAACAGAACAAAAGACAATTCGTCAACCAGTAAAACACAAAACTGCAAAAGGGCTTATAAAGCTCAATTATATTGCAGATTAAAAAGATCATTAACAAGCAAAAACCGCAACCAAATAAAGATTCAGATCATCACCTTCCATCTTCGGCGAGCATACTGTCTCCTGAAGTTCTCAATGTTCACCACAGACTGCCGCCTCACCAGAGCTTGTCTAGTGTCCAAAGGCTACAGAAGAAACACACAGTGCTCTTAAAAAGCTTGAACAATGGTTTCTTATTAATAACTTTATGATGGGATGCAAATGTGATGCCAAATATAATCAGCACAGAGTATAGACTGTAACTCCACCCAGTATGACATTACAGTTTTCACAGTTCACTTCATCACAAGCAGAGCAAGGACCGTAAACCAGCCTGAATCAAGTCAAAGAGAAAGAAAATCAGCTTTATTCCACTCATGTATTTAGAATTTTAAAAAATTAAGTAAAAGTGCTTAAAATAGAGGTACATAACAGTGATGTTCATATCAATTAAAATAAAAACACCCAGATATTCAAGAAAGAAAGAAAGCATATAATAGAAAAACAGAAAGCAAGCATATAATAGAAAAACCAGAAAGAAAGCATATAATAGAAAGCAAGCATATAATAGAAAGAAAAAGAAAGCAAGCATATAATAGAAAGAAAGAAAGAAAGAAAGCATATAATAGAAAGAAAGAAAGCAAGCATATAATAGAAAGAAAGAAAGAAAGAAAGCAAGCATATAATAGAAAGAAAGAAAGCAAGCATATAATAGAAAGAAAGAAAGAAAGCATATAATAGAAAGAAAGAAAGAAAGCATATAATAGAAAGAAAGAAAGAAAGCATATAATAGAAAGCAAGAAAGAAAGAAAGCAAGCATATAATAGAAAGCAAGAAAGAAAGCATATAATAGAAAGAAAAAAAGAAAGCATATAATAGAAAAAAAGAAAGAAAGCAAGAAAGAAAGAAAGAGCACAGAATAGAAAGAAAGGATACAAAGAAAAAACAGAAAATAAAGAAAGGATAGAACAAAAAGAAAGAAGATAGAAAGAAAGAAAACAAAAAAGAAAAGAATAAGATAAAAAAAGGATAGAAAGAAAAAGGACAGAAAGAAACAAAGATAAAGAAAATAAAAGAGAAGGAAAAATTATAGAAAGGAAGATAGAAAAAGACAAAGCAAAAAAGAAATGAATGAAAAAGAAAAAAAAAGAAAGAAACTAATCCTACTGTAAACTGATGAACTGAAAAATCTACCAAAAGCACTAATTATGCCGTTTACATAAACTCCAGTAGAATTTAAATTCATTACAAAAAAACTTAAAAATGACAGCATCGAGACGACGCCTTGTTCAATTAAAAACACAGGTCACTTCATAAAATTAAACTTAATGTTACACTGTCAGATCACTTACATTGCAAAGATAACTTAGATGGTGATTTAAAACTGCTGGAAAGTGCTGATAAAAGCTTAAGCTGAACAGTATTGTTTACAGTGCTTTTCAAACAGCATGTGCACAAACATAATAACCAAAACAACAACAAAAATAATAACAGCATACAACAAAAACAAATGAATTATACAACAGTGCCTTACTGGACTCATTGCACTTATTCAGGCTTGTGTGTGCAAAAGTTTGCCTATTTAAATAAAACAACATTTCCGTAATTCATACACCAAATGAAAATATTACACAAGGACATCAAATTGCATGGAAGTGCATTAAAACTTCCCAACCGTGTGGCATTAAATACCCTGTAACTTCCATCAGGCAGACTCAGTTGCTGTCCGTCTGGACACCGCAGCATGACGCTCCTCCACAGGTCCTGCTCAGCAGCTCTTTTAAAGCCTCACTGACCTCACTGTTCAGGGGTCTGTACTCCACTTCTCCCTTTATGGAGCCCACCACTTCCTGTAGCCAGTGCAGCTCTGCATCCAGTTCCTCTCTGAGAGCACTCAGGTGGGTCTGACGCTCCAGATAGCGGCTACTGATGCTGTCCAGATGGACATCTGTTGTCCTTAAATCCTCCTGGATTCCCTTTCTGATTTTCTCTATGTTTCTAAGCTCGGAACGGACCTGCGAGAGGCCCTGTTGAACGCTCTCACTCTCTTCTTTGTACAAGGCCTCCTTCTCATTGTAGATAGAGAGCAGAGCTTCAACATCCTCTCGAGCTGACTCCCGTTTCTCAGCTACCTCTTCCAAGCCACTTTCCGTTATGGAGATTTCCTCTACAACATGGGCAAAGCGCTCGAAGTTGATGTAAGTGTTGTTAGGTGGAATGCTGCAGTGAGAATGAATGGTGTACTCTTTTAAGCGTTTCGTCTTCAGCTGACGTGGCTCGCTCTTTTTTCTGGCTTCTGCGGCTGAGCCGGTGTCTTCCACACGTTCACAGAACTTCTGACATAGGAATCAAATGGATACTGAGTAAGGATGTGTCTTGAGCATCATTTAGGTCAGTCACAGCACTCATTCACAGGATGGGAAGTGCAGAGTTGGACCAGGATGTACACTCAGGAATGTTAGGGCCATGATGTTAGTCAGCTTACTCTTTAGTCCTTTTCATTAGTGTAGTTTGTATACATGCACATGCAGGATGCAACAGGATCATTCTCAGGCTGCATATGCAGCGATAATGAATCGCTTTGTTTGACTGGTATGGTAAATGAGGTCCTCTAGATTAGTCCTCTTGTTTGTTGTTCTTGTGTCAAAAATAAAAGTACATGTAACAAGAAACGCAAAACTAAATTCTAAACTAATGTGTACATTTCTTTTTAAATTTCCTGTACCTCTGAGCGAAGTGTGTTTCTGCCTTTCTGGGTACATACACTAAAAATTTGTTTATTGATATCCATGCAATATTTTGTTTCAAACAAGCTATAGTAACTTATGATCATGTATAAACATGACTTAAAAATGAAAATGCCACTACAACATTTAAATACTAAATAAACCAGTTTGTTTAGACCCTGCAATCTGATTGGCTGAGAGACATGCTATGAAAGCTTATATTGATGACAACTCCACTCTAACTGAAGCTCTTTAAGTATTACTCTGCCACATAACCTAGCAATGACCACAGAATCCCTCCCACTGCCCGAAATAGCACTTGACTGAACATGCAGAAAAACAAAGTCAATACAGAAAAATAACTGGACTTTTAATGTATTTACATCTCAGCAAAAGGATAAAGAAGTCCATTTTACTTCCAACAAAAATGAAATGAATCCGCTTCTTCCAGCAGCTTAAGAGCTGAACTTAACAGATATATGAATGAACCTCCAATCAGATGTGATGTTTAACGAGACACAGTTTACACCAACAAACATCTTTAACATCAGTATATCTGTGTTTAATATCTGTATAATAAACAATTACTGGGAAATGATGTTAAAACCTAGCAATAACAGAACTGTGGTATAATCACAATAATACACTCGAGTGTCATGCTACAATGTGAGATATTGGCACTCGTGTACTGATCTTTGGCCTGCAGCCTCATGCCTATGACCACAGCACATCAGTGCCAATATCTCACGTTATAGCACCCTCTCATGTATTATTGCTTAAATACTGCATGGTGTGGCGAGATGTTTTTCACCAAAACAATTGTGTGTGTGCACACGCGTGTGGGCAATGTCATTATGTCTCTCCTATGCAACACACCACAAATAGAACAATATCAGCAGTCAGGCCATAAACAGTGCTGTTACTGCCTTACAATGGTCCTCACTTCCCTAATAAACAAACCACACAAGCACACAAACACATGCTGTCACATGCATGGTCATCCAGATGGTTACCTTTATCCATGGGTGGTTGAGAGCACCTTGTATTGTGAGCCTCTTTCTGCAGAACAAAGACAAAGACAACGCTCTACTGAAACACACGAGCATGGTGCAAGAACATGCAGAACATTGCAAATATATCTAGCACTAGTTCAAACACATATTCCCTTTAGGCACATTTTATAGATAATTCAGACCACAGCACACCATTCTTCATCGCATGGCTGATGATGTAACACTAACATGTTTCAGCCCATCCTCAAAACATGAAAGAACATTGAAAGTCTGCCTGATGTTTAGAAAGCTGGTACGCTTTCCTGCATGATTAAGGGTTAGAGCTTTAGCCTTGTCCTTGTTTCACTGCGCTGCCTTCATCCGATGTCTCACCTTGGGTCTTTAGTAAGCAGCTGTCTGATGAAGCTCTTAGCTAGCTCACTGGTGCTGCCGAAGAATTCTTCATCAAATTCATAGTTCATGCCGGAAATGTTTGCCATAGTCTCCTGTTTAGACTCGCCAAGAAATGGGGAAGCACCACTCAGTCTGAAAGGGTGAGAAAAGAAAAAAAAAATGTTTCAGGTAAGGCTGTCTAGACTAGAATATTTATCAAAACAAGTAGCACAATTTATTTTGTTAGAAATTTCAGTAACAATAACAATTGATTGCATCTCAGTATAACCTACAATTGGCATAAACCTTCACACTTTTCACACATTTTAATCTTTTTAAGAGCCACCCAAGAAAGATTATGTAGGAAACTAAAAAGTGGTTCTCTTGTCATTCCAATGAACAAAGAGTTTACCTCAACCGATGACATATTTTCATTCTTAGTGCTCCAGAAAAACAGCTTTACACTTGCTCGGTGCTCTAGCAAATCAGGTTATTTATAAACAAAACTATTAAAGTCTGGTCATGGATTAAAATGCCATTCAAACAGAGGGTTTTATCAGGAAGTGGAAATCCAACAGATTTTTTCAGGCTGTTTAGGAATAATCTAGGTCTGACACACCAGCCCACATAAGTAACACCTGAAAGTGAGAATCCACATTTCCCAGTTCACACTTACAGGATGTATGTGATGACTCCAATGCTCCTGTAAAGGAGGGGGGAGAACAGAGAGAGAAAACAAGATTAAGCACTAGATCTGTATTGACACCTGTTACATGCAAAACAAAAAGTACCAGCCAATTACGAGCACTTACCACATATCCGCAGCCAATCCCAGAGGCTCATAGTTGACTATCTCTGGAGCTGAAAATAGACCATTTCATTTAGATTTCATACAACACAATGTAACATGGCTAAAAATGGTGTACTATTTCAGCTCTGAATGATAACAGTACTATTCTATTTAACCCTCTGGAGTCTGAGGGGTTTTCAGACACTCTGATGTAGGCTGACATGCATTGACTTTTTTACAAATTAGCCATCTAAAATTATTTTCCCCCCCAAAGTGTTAAGTGTTTTGTTCAGCACAAACTCACTAACAACCGTGTCAAAACAGTAAGAGTGTCAAATCTATATTTTGATAAAATCTGCTCTAAACATAGACTTTCCAAAAACATATTTTCAGATGTGCTGATATATTGTGAAAAAACACTCAACATTTCTAGTCAAGACTTCTGAGCTCAGAACTGAATAAACAGAGGTGGCCACACACTGGTCATTACAGTTTTTAGAAATGTTATGTGGTTTTATTTCTAAAACCTAAGAAATGTGAGGTGACACTCTGTTTTCCTCAGTCACTACCTCTACATTGAATATGAGATAGGTGTGAACACTCAGGTGACAGGTCTTTGCTCAGTTCATATTCCACAGTTGTTAATCCACCAATGGAATGTCTGAAATTACCACATCATTATCATATGAATGACAGATCATGTCATTTGGCAGAAAAAAACTGTGCAGCTGACTCGCTCTGAAAAACATGTCTCTGCTTATTCAAGCTCCTCTCACAAATATCTAAAAATGTATTTTGATTCAAGCTATATTTATTTGAAAAGTATACCATTTAAGCTTTCCAGGGTATGTTTTGTTTTGTTTCTAGGGAAAAATCTCGCAGAGTTACATAAGTGTTTTTGCCCCACCAGCAGGAACGGTGATTACAGTTAAACAAAGGTGATGCATAATGCTGTGCAGTACAGTGTAGACAATGAACATAACATTTCTCTAAATCCACCTTCTGACTTACCCACAAATTCTGGTGTCCCAAATATGTTCTTGAATTCGACATCATCTTCGATTTTATGTGCCAAGCCAAAGTCGATAAGTTTGATTCGCGGAAGTGCAATGTTATTGTCCAACAGCATAATATTCTCAGGCTGAAAGGCAAAGAGATGAGATATTGAAATAGGAAATAGGATTTTAAAAAGTCTAAAGCACATTCATAAACATACAAGTGGTGCAAATACATGAAATGCAAACAAAGCAGCTATTAACATTGCATAAAGGAAACGCCTCCACATAGACTGAGGAATACTGAATTATGACACATTCAGAGAATTACTTCATTTGTTTTGGAAAGAGACCCTGTGTCCTCTCGATGCCTGTATGATAAGATGCTGCTAGGCTGGACTTTGAGTGCTTGGATGGCGCACCCGAGAAGGAGGGTGGATTGGAGGAGGGGTACAGCACTTAGAAAAACAGGATGGAGATTATCATGCACAGCAGAATGGGTGACATCCCTCCTTATGTGCGCCTGATAACCTTGCAATGTCTGAATGCTTGGACTAGCTGCACACGTTGCACACATGTGTTTTTTAAATAGCCCATCCAAAAATGTTCTCCTTAGGCTCCAAACACAGGTAGCATGATGCCTAGTGCCGGGTTCTCTAAACTACAGGTGTTGCTATGCAACAGAGTGCACAGCAGGACAGATCCACTAAAAAAGGCCATCAGAGAAATGATCTGCTACCATAGCAACAATTTCATTTCCTCTTCTTTCCATCTCATCATACGTGTACACAACACCATACCGTCACGTCACCATAGGAATACCCAGAAGCTGCTCAGAGTTCAGGGCACACAACCACTCATCTGGAGTTAAAACTGCCATATCTAAGCAGGCCTGTATTGGATGGGCTGACCCTATGTCAGGCTATCAGTTTGTGTCACTTTCTTTTAGTAAATTGTGTCTCTTCTGTATGTAAACACTGTAGTTATCAATTAAATGTTGAAATACTGAAATGCAAATGCAAATGCAAATACTGAAGATACTGAACAAACCTTTATGTTATTAAATTAAAAATATGCAGAATGTCAGTCTACATCTTACAGTTGAACGTCTTGTCTATCAACTGTAATCAACAGATTTGGGACTGAATTTTCCATTATTCTTTAAAGTACATACCTTCAAATCAAAATGTGCAATGCTTTTGGAGTGTAGATACTGCACCCCATCAAGGATCTGTTTAATAAATTCAGTTGCCTCCTCTTCACTTAAAGATTCCTTCTGGGCCAGGAAATCAAAGAGCTCTCCTCCAGACACCCTGCAAACATACAAAATGAATGACATTTGCATTTGTCACAAACATTAAATGACATCACACAATATGAAACACACGCATGTCCTACTATGAATGCTAGCTTTGGAGGGTCTAATCTATACATACTGACAGTTTCTGATATGGGCGGTATGGGCACTTTTGGCATATGGTGCACCTCTCAATTTTTGTAAATTTGCATGTGCCGCCCTTCAGTTCTTGTAGGATACTGTTGTGATAAATCTACGAGAGATCATAAAGATACACAGATGCTTCAAAATGAATGGAAGGAGATCACTACTTTCATGCCGGAAAGAAGGGACCATTTGTAAAAAAGCATCTGTGCATCTGTTATAAATAAAAATAATTATATATAAGCAACAGTATTGTTACTAACGCTGAAGGGGTTGTTTGCCCAGGGCACCAAACAGGTTAGGACGGTCCCTGTCTATAGGATCAATAGGTATTCAAAGGGAGAATTTAAAAAGAAAGGAGAAAGCTGAAGCTGTTATAAGAAGGAAGATCCACAACAACCTCTAACTATCTCTAGTTCCAAAAAAGGTACGGTTCAGTGCTCCACGCCAGTGCACGAATAAAGCTTAAAAAGGCATAAAGATGTTATGGACAATATTTGGCTCATCAAAAGCCCATGTGTCTAGTTTAAGTGTTTAAGTAGTTTTAGTTTAAGTGTTATAAGTAAGGAAGTGATATACAGTGGTTAGACAATGAAACTGAAACACCTGTCATTTTAGTGTGGGAGGTTTCATGGCTAAATTGGACCAGTCTGGTGGCCAATCTTCATGAATTGCACATTGCTCCAGTAAGAGCAGAGTGTGAAGGTTCAGTTAGCAGGTAAGAGCACAGTTTTGCTCAAAATATTGCAATGCACACAACATAATGGTGACATACCAGAGTTCAAAAGAGAACAAATTGTTGGT
>BRDA01046209.1:0-21345 GCA_036984385.1 Crenuchus spilurus
AAATACATATTGTTTATACCATAATGTTGTGGTTTTTAAATACTGTGTACAGTGTGTGGCTACGTTTTTTAGAAACCCCTCTTTTCATCAGTTGTCAGTTTCTGACCAGAGCTATTAGCTGGATGTTTTAGGGTGGTGGTCATTTTTCAGTCTAGCAGTGTTGCTGATGCATAAAATCCAGGAGCACTGTGTCTGACACATTCCACATACACCATAATGATATTACCACGTCAGCATTACTGCTGTGCTGAGAATGGATTACCACCCACATATCTGTATCAATAGGTGGTCTTGTGGTGGTCTATGTCCAGTTAAAGGAGCTGATAAATTAACTTGTAATACTACAAAGTGTTTCTGAATATGGAGATTGAGTTTAGGTACAAACGTAGTGTATGTAAAGCAGAAGAAAGACTCCAGGAACATGGTGCTCTTTGATTTTCTATTCTAGAGCTTGACTGATATATCGAATATTGCCAGTATTGAAAACCTATTTATTTTTGTCAATTACTGGCAGAAAAAACATCCATTACCTGCATTTATAGTGAAGATATAGTGTAGATAAGTAAATAATAATAAGAGAAAGAGTTATTATCGGAATTGTGAGTGGCTATGACATCCAGTTATTAAAAAATTAGTTTCTGTTATTTGACTGAAGAAGTGAGAACTGATAATCATATCTGTCATTAAAGCTCAGTGTATCAAATACTATTGGAGTAATACTGTAAGCACACACACACACACACACACACACACATATATTCATATTTCTGCCCAGTGCATTGATACTATCCAACTATCCACATTTTCATATTGGTCAGGTCCTATTCTAGACTGCTGTGCTGGATAGCAGATAATAAAACTGCTGAGACATTATTTTTTGCTTAATTTCCACTACTCTTGTAATGAGAAACTTGTTACAAACCCATGAAGGCTTTTTCTGAGCACTTGAGGCATCTACAGCTAATAAAATAAATGTACTGTAAACCAAATCACCAAGTCCTGTAGAGCGTATTTAATACAAAACTTATTACAATGAAGATTGGTAATATCCTGGTACAATCAGGCCTTTGTTAATATCCTGTTGTGGTCAGGTCTCTTGTGCTTACAGATGGTCAGTTTTACTGCTCATGTGATCAGTGCAGAAGTGACGGAATGGAATAAAGATGGATGAATGATCTGGATTGAGCCACTGTGGGTCTGCGGGTGTGTGTGTGTGTGTGGGAGCGTTTTTGGTGATGTACCGAGCTGGAGTGGTGTGGTTATTCTCCAGACATTTCTCTAATCCAGCCCTCAGGCCTTGAGAGCACAGATTTCCTGTTCTTCCCAGGCTCCATCTTAACCTGCTCAAACTAGAGCACGTCACAAATGTTCAAATAGCATTTTTTAATATATTGAAAGAAGTGCTATTACATACAGCACAGTGACAGAATCTTTGATTGTATAATCCATGAGATAATGTATGCATGTACAGTACTGGTCAATTCTGGCAGAAATTGAACAGTAATTTCACAAATTAAGTGAACAAAAAGGTCATTTAAGGAAATGTAATGAATTAAAAATCATTTTATTTTAATTTCATTCGTTATAATTCTCATGTTCAGTCAAGACACAGTAAACAAGTTTGTGTCTCAGATGAAATGTTCTAAAGACTGATTTTCTGATTAAAGAATAACATAATCATTATTTAATGAATAGCAAACTGATTTAATGTGCAAAAGTCATGGCTTATTAAATATTATGGGTTATTTTTCCAGTGTGTCAATTTCAGAGAATAAATCAAATCTGTGCACTAAAAAGTGCAGAAAATGTTTGAATTGGTAGAAATGAACTTCAGCAGAATGTATCTCTCTCTCTCTCTCTCTCTCTCTCTCTCTCTCTCTCTCTCTCTCTCTCTCTCTCTCTCTCTCTCTGTGTGTGTGTGTAAGTGTGTTGTGTATTTCTTATTTTTATAAGAATGTTTAATAAGACGTCTCAGACGTCTGTTTCAGAAGCATGCTTTGACCTTGAGTGTTTTGTATGTGCTACACAAAACATGGGGTGTGTTGTAAAGGAGTAAGTTGCTGTGTTGTCTGTTACATAGAGTATATATGCTGTTTACATTGTTTATTTTTGTTTAAACTAAGTGAACTGTGCTGCCTGAGACTCTGATTTTTATCATTTATGACCTAAATCAATGCTTGGGCTAGGAGTTAATCTCTAATACATATTATTGACTGAACAATGTTTTATTCTTTGAAAGAAAGAATGAAAGACATTTGAAATTTCGTGTGTGTGTGTGTGTGTGTGCAATCAATGAGATTAACATTGATATTTCTCTTTCAGCTAACGCTGGGGCCTGCTTTCCAAAGCAAGGTAAACTGCCAATCAGAATCCACCGTCAACACAGTCTATTCCGTCTTAGGCCAATCAAAGTCTTTTTCTGGCCTGTCCAACGTGTTTCATTGACCTTCGCCAGTGTTGTTTCCGCATAACACTCTGTCAGTCTCTCTCTGTGTGTGTGTGTGTGTGTGTGTGTGTGTGTGTGTGTGTGTGTGTGTGTGTGTGGTCCCTGCAATTAGGCAGGGTCATTAAGGGACACTGAGTGCTGTCAGTATGACATGTTTCACAGCACTGGGTTGTAAACATCAGGTCATAAATTACTGACCTCACTAGTGACGGGAAATAGACAGTTTTTCTTATGGGGACAATAAACAGTGTTTTCCACATTCACCCTCTACTTCACTGCCCTCTATTCTATTCCAATTATTGTCCTATGTACATTTTCCTGCCAAACTGCCTCCACAAAAGCTACAAGGTCTTTTAATCAAATCAAATCAAAGTTTATTTGTCGAGCACTTTTTACAAGTGTTACCATAAAGCAGTTTTACAGAAGCAGCTTTTTACAGGTGCTTTGAACCTGAGCACAAATTGCTTTTACATCACTGAAGCTACTCAAATTGCTGCCTACATTCAACAAATAGGGTTTAATATAGTAATAACAAAGCAATTTGAAAGCTTATTCAAGTGCCACATGCAAAGTTTTTAAAAGAAGAAATAATTGACCAGGCAAAGAACAATCTTAGCATAGAAATGCTTTGAGTTACTGTGGCTTTATATATCAACCTTGTCTTCACTAAATAACCCTCAAATAACCATTATGGCTAAAACAATTTTAGCTACCACACTTGTCCCAGCTGGATTATTTTGTAGCAGTGATAATTTCACTTCAATTTGACTCCCTCTGCGTGAATTTTATTGTATTTTGAAGTATTAAATGTATTTAAACTCATTTTTTCAGGCTCCAAAAATTAGTTGAAAAGAACGTCAAGAATGGCCTTCTCAGCTGCCAGAGTTGCAAACACAACAGAGTATTCAATCAGCC
The DNA here is from genome assembly GCA_036984385.1 of Crenuchus spilurus. Lineage (NCBI taxonomy): Eukaryota > Metazoa > Chordata > Actinopteri > Characiformes > Crenuchidae > Crenuchus > Crenuchus spilurus. The sequence goes on from BRDA01046209.1 coordinate 3,362, forward strand.
ACCTTATTCTTTGAAATAAATGTTTGTGTACGGCTTATCAAGGCTGAATTGCAACCAAAGACAGCTTCAGGTCTGAGAAGGGGAATTTCAGCACAACCAACTCTTTCATAAAAGACCTACAGGTTAAGATCACATTCTTATCATCATAACATAAAAAAACAGCCAACAAAATGTCAAATTCTTAAGAAAAGAAAGAAAACAGACACACCCAAGGCACCAAAAAACAATACAGTTGCATGGAATAATGATAGCTGGCAAGACACATGCAGATTCCATGTTTTTTAGAAGGTGATGTGAACCCAATGCTGCCCAGAGACTTTTTCAGAGACTATCTGATGACTATAATCTCCTTAAATAATCAAAAGAAGACTAGCTTAACCACCAGCTTATTTTTCTTACATTTTCTTCTATAACTTTGCTGGTGTTGCTCTTTAAATGCACACTACTGAACATTAGCATGCATTAACCCCCTAGGACTTGGCATGTCCACATATGTGGACATCACATTTTGGGTTGTTTAGACCACAAAACTAAATTTTGCCTGGTGTCCTCTTATGAGGCCATTATACTGCCACCTCAGAAATCATCATATAAAAAGATCGTTCTTTGTTTTTACACTAATCAGGTGCCAATCAGCCCAAATAGCAAAGAGAAATAAAGAATGCATGCCATGCCATGTTCGGGTCTTACGAGGTTAAGCATCTTAACAACCGTTTTCTTAATTTGGCTTCTCGTGTAAAATGTTTGCTTTGAAACATTTTGGTTAAACCCAGAGTGACAGGAACGATTTGTGAAAACCCTGTTCCTTGTCCCAGAGACACAAATGACTCAGGCTTCTTCAAAATGACAAAACGTTCTGAGAAGTCCTTGGTGGGGGTAGATCGAGGGAGGGAAGATAAAAGGTGTAAAAGAGAGAAAGAATGGAATGGGTGGGAAAAAAAAACTTAACTGGAATGAGAATGGAGTAGATTTTTGTGGGATTTGTGTGCAGTACAGAGATGTGCGTGGAAATCTTTGTATGCGTGTCTCTGTGTACGTCTTTGGTTATCTTTTTTGTAACGCTCTGCTTTTGAACAATTTTGCTAAAAAATGTATGTGTTTGTGCATGTTCAGAAAGCAATAAACGACACTTCAAATAACAAACAGGCAAAACGGAATGGAATCTCCTGGCAGGGAAATTCGGCTCCATTCTTTCCTTTGATGTGAAGCATGGCTCTTTTACTCTTGCTGTTTATTTATTTATTTATCTACTTCACCTCTTTTCTTTTCACCTAAAACTGAGATCAGTAACTCTGCAGGAGGCGCACACTCACCGTCTCGGGCTAACAGCTCAGCCCCCCCCCCCACTTTGTTTTATGGTTTGATGTATGAACGATTGAGTAATTGCTGTGTGTGTGTGGGTGTGTGTCTGCATACTTGCATGTGTGTTACCCCAATGTGTGTGGGCATGACTGAATGATTATATGTACCATAGCACGTACACGATATTCTCTAAAATATGTGGACACCCTTCTATCTAGTGAATTTGGCTACTTTAAGTTTTAAAGAATTCAGCTGCTTATATAATCTCTATAGTACAGTACTGCTAATAGAATGGGCTGCTTTCATTATGTCCAATGCTGAGCTCTGTGTGATGGTGCTCTATCCAGTACCTTGTTAGCGCTTTTCCACCAACGAGGAACCGGCACCGTTCAGGTTCGCAAACCTAATTTTGAACCGTTCGGCACATTTCCACCAACAAAAATAGGTTTTCGGCACGAAACGTGATGACATCTGTGGTCGTGTGTAGCTGTACATAGAAAGAGTCAGTGATAATAATCACACTGAATTATTTTTAAAATAACTACATAAACACGCATTTGTTTTTTATATATTGTACAAAGTTATTACAATATTAGCACTGTACAGTTTACTGCAGTATATTTACATAAGCAACCACCTTCTCTACGTACTCTTTCACTTTCCCGAGGGTGGCAAATAACTAAATATAAACAGATAACTAAACTATTAACAGAATGCAGTGGGTGTATAGCTATAAAACCAAATATGACTATGTAAACAAGGTAACATCCAATTTATTTAAAGCACAAACATTAGTCCAGGGGTGGCCAACTCTGGTCCTGGAGAGCCGGTGTCCAGCACAGTTTGGTGATCTTTGTGCTCTGACACTACAATTAAACCTGCTAATTGCCTGCTGAGTTGAATCAGGTGTGTTTGATCAGGGAGATGACCAAACTGGGCATGAATGCGGCTCTCCAGGACTGGAGTTGGCCACCCCTGCATTAGTCTGAGTTAAAATACACCAGCAATGCAGCTCACACATCAGTTCTATCTGGATGTTGATGTTCTTGTGACATGCAAACAGGAGGCTTTTCCTTTACAAAACAGAGCCAACACAACAACAGATGTAGTTAAAAGACTCCCAGAACATGCTAAAGTTGCTCATGAACTGCTTATTGGTGAAGTCAGGAATGCTAGCATAGCACCGTAGCTGCGCTCATGTGTGTGTAGACCTCCATTTTCTCAGGACGCCTGTAAAGTTTAAAATAGAAGTTATATGTCCACTGTGTGCTTTTATATACACATCATTTGATCAGTGTTTGCGTTTGAAGACAAATGAACGTCTGTAACAACAGTACAAACACTCGTGGCTAGTCCATAATGCTACGCTAATGTCTCATTTTTGTTCACTGCTGCTGTGCAACAGCCTCCGTTACTATGACGTTTCGTTGGTTCCACTAAAACTGGTGGAAATGCGGCCCTGTTCACTGACAGCACCAAGGTTCTTATAAGCACAAACAGAACCTGTTCAAAAACCAGAGTGGTTCTTGGTGGAAAAGCGCTGATCCAGAACCTGACCTCATTAATGCCCTCACGGCACACAAACAAATCCTCACTGCAGTGCTCCAACAATGAGTGTAAAGTCTTCACAGAGGAATTGAAGCTGTTGAAGAAAAAACTCTGGATTGATAGGTGTCCACAAACGTTTGGACGTATAGTGTAATACTACAGTGAATAACTGTTTAACATAATATGATCATATGCAGCACATCAGAATACTGACTAAACAGTTCATATATGACAACACAGCATAATAGCATCATCATAAATGCTATCCTAACAGTAACATACCATGTTTGAATAGTTATAATACAGTGGTAACCCTACTTACGAGTTTAATCCGTGCAGGAGCCGAGCTCGTTAGCTGTTTTGCTCGTTAGCTGGATGCATTTTCCCCATAAGAATACATGTAAAACTGATTAATCTGTGTCAGCCGGCCAATATACAGTATACTTTAATATGCTAAATAATGTGTTTATATGGGTTTTTAAAAACATAAACGACGCTTGTGTAGGCTGGCAGCTAAGGAGAGGGAGACCGACGGTGCTCGTGTAGGCTAGCGGCTAAGGAGGACAGGAGGACGGGTGTACGTGTATGGCATGGTTACACTTATCATATGAAAAGTAAAAGTAAAATTTATCTAACTTTCACGACCTTTTGCTGTCTTTGCGTCGCTTTCACTAGCACTTTCACTTTCACTGGACAGCGGTCAAAGGTAATGACTGAACTCTTCTTCTACGCTAGCATCTAGGGGATGCTACGACCGCCGCGCCCCTAGCGGTTGGCATACTTGAACTAATTTAGGCTACTCGTTACTTGGAATTTTACTCGTTACCTGGTACAAAAATATTCCGAGATCTCGACTCGTTACGTGGAATACTCATTAGTAGGGATGCTCGTAAGTAGGGTTACCACTGTATATGAGTTACATAGCAATAAAAAATGCTATACCAGTAGGACTCCATCACAAGCCCAGTTGATTTAATATAATGAAATATTGATTAGCCAAACCAGGTAACAGATCATAAGAAATGAAGTTATGAAATATCTACAGGTCAAGAAGAACTGCACCAAGCCTCTCCTTTCAATCCTTTGCCCTAGAAAGTCCCATCAGTCCATCTCCTAGTCCATCTGCATTCAACAAAGAAAAGCTCAAAGCAGAAACTGTCCAGCTCTGGCTTAAGCTCTCAAAGCTCTCTCGCCTCTTCTCATTCATCCATATATATATACACAGTTCAGAAATCAATATTTGGTGTTCCACCAGTCTTTCACACTGTTGTTGGGTGATTTTGTGCCACTCAAACATTCAGACAGCTTGGCTTTGTTTGATGGCTTGTGATCATCCATTCAAGAGGTTTTCAATGAGGTTCAGGTCTGGAAATTGGACATTTGGAGTGGTCTTTTTAAAGCAATGCTTATTACAGTGCAGTCTTTACTACTGAGCCAGGATGATAGGAGCTTTAAGCATATGTAATCAGTATTTCCCTCTGGGATCAATAAAGTATTTCTGATCTAACCTGCAACAGTAACACATGGGGTGGTTAGCTGCTACATAGTTACATGACTGAATAATTGCTGTACATGTCACATGACTGAGGATTTGCTGTATGTGTACACCATGACCACATATACAGACCCATTCCAAAAAATTAGAATGTCATGGAAAGGTTGATTAATTTCCATAATTCCATTCAAAAAGTTAAACTTTCACAGATTATAGATTCAGGGCCCACAATTTAAACAATTTCAAGTATTTATTTGTTCATTTTCACATAATTTGGGCTTCCAGCTCGTAAAACCCACGAAAACAGGATTTAAAAAATTAGAATACTGTGGAGAATTCAGCCCAAACTACTTCTCAGTTTTGTCGAAAAAAAGAAAGAAATTAGGATCATGGGCAGGGTCCAGGTCCTGCTGAGATGCTTCCTATGTTAGCTCAGGTTCAGAAGTGGCTTAACCCACGGTCGTCTCTTTTGCTGGTGCATCTTCTCCTGCCACATTTGGTCTTTTCACCAGACTTTCCATTGAAATGCTTGGACACAGCACTCTGTGAACAGCCAGCCTCCTTAGCTATGAACTTTTGGGGCTTCCCCATCCTATGGAGGGTATCAGTGATAGTCTTCCGGCCAGTTGTTATGTCTGCAGTCTTCCCCATATTGAACCGAACTGAGACAATTGAACCAGACTGAAGCAACCTGGGGAAACCTGTGCAGGTGCTTTGAGTTTAGTAGATAATTAGTGTGTCACACTCAGTTTAAAACATTCATGCGCTGCAAAATTTGACCTCATTTTTCCACAGTATTCTCATTTTTTTAAATCCTGTTTTCGTTGGTTTTATGAGCTGGAAACCCAAATTATATGAAAATAAACAAATAAATACTTGAAATCGTTTAAATTGTGGGCCCTGAATCTATAATCTATGAAAGTTTAACTTTTTGAATGGAATTATGGAAATGAATCAACTTTTCTATGATATTCCATTTTTTTGGAATGGGTCTGTAAGACAAATTATGTAGGTGATGCGGCGGTTGATGTAACCCCTCTTCCTTCTTCTTGCTCTTCTTCCAGACCCTGAGCGCAGTGGGGGTCACATTATGTCCACTGATGACCTGGAGTACCCACGTGAGTACCGAACGCTGGGGAACGGCCGTCGCTTCTCTAACGTGGGCCTGGTGCACACGTCTGAACATCGGCACACAGTCATCGCTGCTCAGAGCCTGGAGGCCCTCAGCAACCTGCACAAGGCCGACATGGAGCGCAAACGGGACGCCTTCATGGAGCACCTGAAGAACAAATACACACCACAGCACTCTCTACCACCCTCACCTTCCCCCTCACACGGCAGCATGAGGGGGGCTTCGGAGAGGAGCGCACGAGAACAGGTACACACACACACACGTACACTAGTGTTCAAAAGTCAATGAATCTCATTTTGTGCTTTTTATAAATAATAACATATAAATATTCAAAATTAGGCAACAACAAGTCTGAAGTTTGAAGTTTTTGCCTTCAAATATTGAAATTGTCACGGAAATAGTTGCATGCTGGGAGTTCCGTGCAGTATTTTCATGAAACTTGACATTTAAGAGTGCTTAAATGTGTGCAGTAGGTGCACATTCATTAGGTGTCACTTCTTATGTTACTGTGGATTATAATATTAAGTTAATTGGCTAGTTAATTACATATTTGTTCATTTCTTACAACATCTTAGAAGAGCCACAGCAGACTGTGTAGCACTGATCAGTACAGTACTGGTATACGCTTACTGGTCACTTCACTATGTACAAATACCTGGTATCTACACTCATTGTCCATTACATCAGCTCCACTGACCATATTGGTGCACTTTGTAGTTCTACAATCACAGCCTGTAGTCCATCTGCTTCTCTGTATACATCCTCCTTTCACCCTCTTCTTCAGTGATCAGGACCCCCACAGGATCACTGGGATTTAAATCATTCTGCAGTGACACTGATGTGGTGGTGGTGTATTAGTATGAGCTGTGCTGGTATGAGTGAATCAGGCACAGCACAGCTGCTGATGTTTTTAAACACCTCAGTATCACTGTTGGAGCCAACAGCTAACAGTGTCCAGTGACCACTAATGAAGGACTAGAGGACCAACACAAACTGTGCAGTAATGGACGAGCTGCCGTCTCTGACTTTATATCTACAAGACGGGCCAACAAAGTGGCAGTGAGTGAACACAGTGTTTAAAACTCCAGCAGCTCTGCTGTGTCTGATTCACTCATATCAGCACAACACACACTAACACACCACCACCACATCAGTGTCACTGCAGTGCTGAGAATAATAATAATAATACCTGCTTTGTGGGGGTTCTGTTCATTAAAGAACAGAGTGAAATGAGACTAACACAGTGTGCAGAGAAACAGATGGATTACAGTCTGTAATTGTAGAACTGCAAAGTACAAAGTGCATCAATATGGTCAATGGAGCTGACAAGACATGTGTACCCTGAAGTGGCCCCTGAGTGTATACATGTATATCTCTTTAAATGATTTGCCTTGAAATGTGATTTTCAGTGCATTTTCAATTTGAAGTTTATTTTAACTTAATTCGGAATTGTCTAAAGCTCTAAATTCTTTAAAAAAATTATTCATATTATTTTGATTTCATTGAATTGTAGGAAGATGTGTATTGTATAGTGTTATATAACTGCCCATTTTATTTTAATTTAAAACCAATATCGTTGTTTGATGTTGGTATAGCTGTATAAAATGCATACATAACATAGAAATGTTAAGATCTTTTGTGTCCAGAATGATGAACATGAGCTTTGTCAGTGTTTTCCCAAAACCAGTGTTTACCTTTATAATATGGGGCAGCCATGGTCTAGTGGTAAGAATCTGGTCTTGTGACCAGAAGGTCGCTGGTTCGATCCCCAGACAGGACATGACTGAAGTACCCTTGAGCAAGGCACTTAACCCCCTAACTGCTCCCCGGGCGCCGGTGGATAAGGGCTGCCCACTGCTTCGGGCACAAATTCTCACAGCCTAGTGTGTTCACTAGTGTGTGTGTGTGTGTTTCACTGCATGAATGGGTTAAATGCGGAGGTCAAATTCCGTTGTGTGAAAAATCACATTGGCTAAATTGGTTGATCTTAATCTTAATCTTAATATCACAAGTGGTCCCAGACAACACTCACAAACAGCATTAACGACCAACAGTAACCAACAATGACTCCTAATAAGACAGAGACACAAGAGGGCTTAAATAGGGAACACATAATGACACACAGGTGATCACAATGAGGAACGGGGCGTAACCGGGGCAGAACATGGGCTTTATTCTTTACAAATAAAGAGACATTTCAGTTTGGTTTATAGCTCATGAAACTCAGAAATCCAGAATCACAAATGATTAGCATATTTCATTTCAAGTTTGAGTAAATTACTATTCAAACAGTATCAACATTAAACCCAAAACGGCTTGAAATATCTCACTTTCTGAGTAATGAATATCAAATATGTGACCGTTCACCGTCTTGAATTAAATCATGAACACAAATGAGCTTTTTCACAATATTCTAGTTTTTGGAGATGCACTAGTACTAGCATTCAGAGGGAAAAAAATCACTTAACTTAGAATAAGACCTCCAAGAAAAAGAACTTGATTATTCAGAGGCAGGCGGTGTCTGTAACTGAGTAAAAATAGATTTTTGTGGAGGAAAATGCATTTTCCTCCAAAATGTGCAGCAGTAATTGAGTAACATACAGTAACTGCATTACCTTACTGATATCTCCACACACACACACACACACACACACACACACACACAGACACACACATATAATACACAAATACACATTTGAGGGATTACAGCAGTGGAACATATGCAGGCAGAAGCATAAATATTAGGACAGTGAAGTAAAATACATTTGAAATATTTTGTTTTGTATTTATTAAATATATATTTCTCATTAAAAATATGAGACTTACAGGGCTTGGACAATGAAACTGAAACACCTGTCATGTTAGTGTGGGAGGCTTCATGGCTAACTTGGACCAGTCTGGTGGCCAATCTTCATTAATGTCACATTGCACCAGTAAGAGCAGAGTGTGAAGGTTCAGTTAGCAGGTAAGAGCACAGTTATATAGTATATTACAATGCACACAACATTATGGTGACATACCAGAGATCAAAAGAGGACAAATTATTGCTGCACGTCTTGCTGGCGCATCTGTGACCAAGACAGCAAGTCTTTGTGTCTAAATATTATTGAGCCACTTTGGGGTGTTTTGGAGGAGCGAGTCAGGAAACGGTTTCCTCCACCAGCATCACGTAGTGACCTGACCACTATCCTGCAAGAAGAATGGCTTAAAATCCCTCTGACCACTGTGCAGGACTTGTATGTGTCATTCCCAAGATGAACTGACGCTGTATTTGCTGCAAAAGGAGGCCCAACACCTACTAATAAATTATTGTGGTCTAAAACCAGCTGTTTCAGTTTCATTGTCTAAACCCTGTACTGTAAGCTCACATTCTCATGTCACCTGTAGTTTGCATCAACCTGTATTGTATAGATTTGGAGGTATACATCAGTATAAATCTGGAATACAAGAATTCATCTCTAATAACATTCTTTACATTAACTGTGGATACTTAACATCTATAACTCTACCACATTAAGATTTTCTGCTCTCTTATTAGAATTACAATCAATCAATCAGTCAATCAATCAATCAATCAATCAATCAATCAATCAATCAATCAATCAGTCAATCAATCAATCAATCATTCAATCAGTCAATCAATCAATCAATCAATCAATCAATCAATCAATCAATCAATCAATCTTACAATCTTAGACTTACAGACACAAAAAGTCATGTGATCAGACTGCAGGTGTTGGGATGTGAGCAGAAGCAGTCATTTGTCACAAGAATTAATACAAATAAATGGCACAATGAGAAATGGGCCATCATTGAGTTTAAACAGGTCCACTTGCACAATTTCATAGATGGACATTTTTGAGGTTTGAGGTTATGCAGAAAAAGGCAGGACCCATATCATACATATCTGTGGAAGTAAACAGTATGATACTGTCAGGTTGGAGGAAGTAGAGGTGGATGCAGTTGCGACGTATACGTTTTATTTATAAAATGAAGCAAATCAGAACTAACAGTAAACAGACAACAATGACTGACCAAGACACATGAGGGAACATATAAACCAAACATAGTCAGACACAGAACAACAGACCAGGGCTGTGGAGGCGGCGAACAGGTGATGACAACATTGAGGAACGTGACTTGAGCAAAACGAGGGTGGAGACATGACGCAGATGTAAATAAAGACATGCAGAATGTGACAGTCTGAGACATTGCTATGCCAGGAGGCTGACAGATTCTGATTCGTCTTCCCTGGCATGGTATGCCAACACTTGTGCGGTAGGCAGTGAATTTGTGAATTGGTGTAGCAAGAAGGTCTACATGTGAGTACAAAGAGCACCAGCTTTTGATGCCTTTTGAACACATCTGGCTCTGAGTGTGTGTGTGTGTGTGTGTGTGTGTGTGTGTGTGTGTGTGTGTGTGTGTGTGTGTGTGTGAAAGGGAGAGATAAAGGAAGAGACACGCAGCTTATGAGGCATTATCATATGTTTATGAGCAGGCACTTATTAATGTGCAGTAAATGCATTATGCTGTGTGGTGGTTTCCACACATGAGCTGCAGATAATCCACTTATCCCCATCTATCACTGCATCAATTCCCTCATCACTCCCTTCATCACTCCATCTATCTCTCCTTCTGGAGTGACATTAATACTCCAGCTGCTGCTAAATGTTTTTGCTCTTTCTCAGCTCAGATTGTCTTTCGTCTTCTCCTCTACATGTTCACCTGTATTTTCTCCATTTTCTCCACATACCACCTAACTACAGAGTCAGTGAATGGAAGTGTGTGTGTGTGTGTGTGTGTGGTTTAGCACAGGAGTGTATTACCCTGCACCTGCATGTCACAGCAAATTGAAGTGTGTGTGTGTGTGTGTGTGTGATATCACACCTGTATGCTCTATGCTATGCAACTACACAGGGAATGAATGAAAGTGTGTGTGTCTGTCTGTTTTGGGTAAGTAAACCAGAGTAACAGAGAGGGTAGATGAGGACAGAAAGAGAGAGAGAGAGAGAGAGAGAGAGAGAGAGAGAGAGAGAGAGAGAGAGAGAGAGAGAGAGAGAGAGAGAGAGAGAAATTGGATAGATGAGGGGAGAAAGAGATAAAGTGAGAGGGAGAGATGGGGAAGATGAGGACAGAAAGACGGAGAGAGAAAATGTGTGTGTGTGTGTGTGTGAGAGAGAGAGAGAGAGAGAAAGTGAGAGATAAATAAAGTGAGAGAGAGAGAGAGAGAGAAGGTAGATGAGGACAGAAAGACAAAGTGTGTGTGTGTGTGTGTTTGTGTGTGTGTGTGAGAGAGAGAGAGAGAGAGAGTGAGAGAGAAATAAAGTAAGAGAGAGAGAGAGAAGGTAGATGAGGACAGACAGACAAAGTGTGTGTGTGTGTGTGAGAGAGAGAGAGAGAGAGCGAGAGAGATGCACAGAGAGAGGTAGTAAAAGTGTGTGAGAGAGAAACAGATAGACACACACAGAGAAGGATAAGGTGGCGTGAGACAGGTGGAGTCTGTGGTTGCCGCGGCAACCCCGCCACCCCTATATGGAAACTGGTGATATCATATTTCAAAGGTCAGAATGTAGGGAGCGAGGGAGCTGTAAAATGAGAAGGGAGAGTCAGATATAGACAGACCTAGAGAGAGGGGGAGACAGAGAGAGAGAGAGAGCAGAGAAGAGAGTGAGGAAGAGAATAGGAGGAGAAAACATCCTCACTGCAGGAGGCGTCGGAGAGCGGAGGCACACATCACAGGGAGGCTCGGGATTCATCTGAGGATAATTCATGGACAGGGGGAGGGGAGGCGGAGCAGGGGGCGGAGGAAGAAGAGGAGGAGAGAGCAAGGAAAGGGAAGGGTGAGTGCAGCAGTGTGTGAATGGGGAAGAAGAGAGTTAATTAGCCCCCTCCTCTTCTCCCCAGTCAGTGTGTGTAAGTGTGTGTGTGTGTGTGTGTGTGTGTGTGACTCCAGCATTGAAGAGTTAAAGCAGCAGCAGCAGCAGCAGCAGCAGCAGCCCAGCGATGTGGTAATGAATTAAATAAAAAAGCCCCGCCACTTTATGAGCCAGAGAGAGTGAGAGAGGGATAGAGGGAAAAAGAGAAAGAATGAGTGTGCCGGACAGCTGACAGCTGCTCAGACTGACTGAGTGAAGAATACACACCTACACACTCACACTTACATTTGCAGGCTCGCAGGTGCAGGTAAGACGATGCTCTTGTTGACTGTATTTGTTTATTGTTAGCTGGGTTGTTGTGGTGACCATATGCAGGTAGCTGGTGGCTGTGTATGAGTATGACTGAGTGTAGGGGCTTAAGCCAGTATGCTAGTAAGTGTGTGTGTGTGTGAGAGAGAGAGAGAGAGAGAGAGAGAGAGAGAGAGAGAGAGAGAGAAAGAGAGAGAGAGAGAAAGAGAGAGAGAGAGAGACTATTTTGCATGCAGGTCAGGTGTTGTGTGTCTGCTGTGTCCCTTCTGTCAGCAAGACTGCAGGTGTTTTGCACACAGGGTGGTTACAGGATGTGTGTGTGTGTGTGTGTGTGTGTACATATCATATACACACGCACACACAGTGAAACTCACATATATTTATATATAAAACATATAGAATAAAATGAATTGGTTTGATTTCACTGCTACCTGTCTTTAAAACTTTTGAACAGTACTCTATATGTGTGTGTGTGTGTGTGTGTGTGTGTGTGTGTGTGTGTTTCTCTCTTACCGTGCTGACATGTGTTACTCAGTTGGATGTTAATACTTGCAGCTGGACCAGGTGTGTGTTGCTGCTTAACCTCAGACAACGGTGGTACCACCATGCTGTGTGTGTTCCTGTTTTGGTGTCATCATTAGCACAGCGATGCTAAGTGATTAGACAGGCTCTTCTGCTAGTTCTTTAGCATTTAGCCCAGTGTAATTGTTACTGCTGGGTGTGATTTTGCACTCTCAGCCAATCCAGCAGCAGGTTAAATGGTCAATTTTCCTCGACAGTATGTTACCGCGTTACTAAGCAACAGGCGACGCTGCTCGTTGGCTGGGAATGACATCATCAGGCTCACTGGAACCTGTACCAGCATTTCACAGTCGCTGCACCCATAGCCTCATTCAGTGCAGTGGGATGTGGTGTAAATTAAACAGAAATCACTGCAGAGTCAGGAAGAGCTGATTTAGATCACAGGGTCAGTGCAGGACGAGTGATGTTAACTTGTTGTTCTGCTACAGAACTTGTTTTGATTGAGTGATGGAATGTTGCATAGTTATACATTGCATGAATATATAACAGTGTCTAAAATGTATGGTCATTTATTTGTCTCTTGTTTTGTGTTTTGTGATTTGGAAGTGTTAGTGTTTGTGTTCAGCTGTGGACTTTGTAAATGACTAATGCACTCGATAAACTAGCATCAGATCAACAACATATCAGTGTAATAGTAGTAAAATATCTGAATACAGTCAAGTAAATACTGTACTGTTGACACATTAAGTAGATCATAACTGTAAACTTTATCTAAACCCAAACTGTAATCCAAATCTTTACCCTGACCCAAATCTTATTCCTAAACTTTCTTCTTCATTCTTCACCCAAAATCTTATCCTAGCTCTCACTCTAGCCTTAATCCTAATCTTAACTTCAACTCCAAAACTGGTCCTAGTACCCATCCTTGCCCTAATCCTAACCCAAGCCTTAACCTCAACCCAAACCCTAATCTTAACCCTCATTATGACCTAATCCTAACCATGACCCTAATCTCATCCCCAAAAACTTATCCTTAAACTCACCCTGGCCCTAATCCTAAAACTAATCTTAACTCCAACCAAATAACTAATCCTAATCCTCACCCTGGCCCTAATCATAATGCTAAACCCAAACCTTTATGCTACCACTCTTGTCCTAATTCTTAATTTTAATCTAAACCTACACTCTAATCCTAAAATGAGGCTCAAACCTAAACTTAACACTCACTCTGGCCCTAAACCTAAAACTAATCTTAGCTTCAACCAAATAACTAATCCTAAACCTTACCCTGGACTTAATCATAATGCTAAACCCAAAACTTTATCCTAACACTCTTTTCCTAATTCTTAATTTTAATATAAACCTACACTCTAATCCTAAAATGAGGCTCAAACCTAAACTAAACCCTCACTCTGGCCCTAATTCTAAAACTAATCTTAGCTTCAACCAGATAACTAATTCTAAACCTGACCCTGACCCTAATCATAATGATAAACGCAGAACTTTATCCTAACACTCTTTTCCTAATTCTTAACTTTAATCTAAACCTACACCCTAATCCTAAAATGAGGCTTAAACCTAAACTTAACCCTCACTCTGTCCCTAAAACTAATCTTAGCTTCAACCAAATAACTAATTCTAAACCTGACCCTGACCCTAATCATAATGCTAAAGGCAGAACTTTATCCTAACACTCTTTTCCTAATTCTTAACTTTAATCTAAACCTACACCCTAATCCTAAAATGAGGCTCAGATCAAAACTTAACCCTCACCCTCAAATCTTAATCCTATCCTTAACCTCTACTCAATCCCAAATGCAGTTAAAGAATAATGTGAACAGTGTATAACTGTGTTGAGTATGTTGAGATGATCGGTGTATCTTCTCAGGTGAACATCTACAGGTATGAACAAACCCTCAACAAGCTCTGTTCTGAAACATCTGTTGATCATCTCTTAAATGCATCCAGAAACTTCGCTGAAGGTTCCAAACTTAACTCTCAGATCTCCATCAATCCCATAATTTCATATGATTGTATAACTCATTGAAACAAAGCTGAGAAATCCTGCAGAAATTGCAGATTGGAATCTTTAAATCCATGACTTGTTTGTGTTTTCAAGATGAGGAGGAAATATTTGATTACAGCTTGAGTTTGATGAAAGAATATCATGCATATGCTCTCGGTTTACAGGAAGAAATACAGTCTTGACATTTGTGCACTGATTTTTCTCATTTGACATCAAAACAAACACAAAATGTTGGAGGTTCAGGCCTGGCAACACTGAATGGAGCTGTAACTCAATATGTAACTATGTAATTACAGTAGCACATCAAAAGGAGAATATTGTGAAGAAGTTCATTGTTGTTCATAATTTCATTCAAGACTGGCATATTTTATATTCATTACATATAAAGTGACATTTCAGCCTTTTTTGCTTTACTGTTGAAGGTTAAATTATCCTGATAATTAGCCTTTAACATGCAGTCTTAGGTACATGTCATCCTACCATGTGTGATCTCACTTCAGGCTCTGATAGGCTGTGAAGTACGTATAGATTAGCCGTGAGGGTGTGCTACGTTAGCCGCCCTGCCCTGCAAGCTAATGAGGGGAAATCTGAGCACAGCTGGAAACTGCAGTTGGAATCTCCTGGTTTGCCCTTGAACCTGGCAGAGAATTGCTCCAAACCTCCAAGTTGCTACAGGGGTGTTGAGCCTCCTGCTGGGGTTGTGAGAGCACAGAACATGGGCTTGTGGCGTTCCAGTGGGAACATGTGTGCCTGGATAAATTTCACGGATTCAGTCTATTGAATATGCATACGTGCTTGGAAAAAAAAAGTGATGCTTTGAATTTCCTACATTGAAATGTGTGCATCATTTCCACATTAATAAAATATGCTAAAGCAACACAGTCTTGTCCTTCAGCATTATCGTGTTTAAAGACTTCTGTGACATCGTGCAAAATGGCATATAAAGCCATTGATCTGGACCATAAGCATTTATTTGTTCAAAGCAGCACTAGCATAGATTAGATACAAGAGGAGTCAATACTTTGTTAAATTAAACCAAATGAAACTCAACCCTAGCAAGAGAGAACTGCTGTACATCCCAGGAATACTGGTCTTCACCATGCTCCTGCCATCACACTTGAGAACGCAGTGGTCGTTACATCTCCAGAAGCACGAAGCCTATTTTCTTTTTTCATTTTTGACTCATGTTGCAAACCTGACTCGGTCATGCAGATTTCACGCCCAGAGAATTAGACTTTTTCTCTCCAGAGAGGCCACACAGGTGCTTGTTCAGTCCCTCGTCATTTCTTGACTTGACTCTACTGCAACTCCCTCCTGGCTGGTCTCCATATGCGTGTCATTAGACCCCTGCAACTGATCCAGAATACAGCGGCTGTACACTCGTCTTCAATGTTCTGAAATACAGTCATGTAACTCCTCTGCTGAGCTCTCTTCACAGGCTGCCTATACAAAGCCAAGAATGGATCAGCTCCTCCATACTTGACGGCAATGGTCAAAACTCGATCTACAACAAGAGCCCTTCGAGCTCCAAGCACAGCTCAACTTGACCCCCCTGTCCTTCAAGAAGCATGGAAGACAAGCATCCAGACTTTTCTCTGCCCTCACACTTAAATGGTGGAACGTAGTTCCCCTGCCTGCCTGAATGCCAGAGTCACTGGCTGTCTTCAAATGACAACTAAACACTAGGGGTGTAAAAAATGACTGATTTGAATCGGAAGTTTTTTTGACTTAAATGATGTAAAGCATTGGTACATGGACCCCTGAATCGGTCTATTTGTAGCATGAACCCGCTGATGGTCGATTAAATAGCTGTCAATCGATTTGGTGTTGCTGATGTGCGCTTCTGCTGCTCCCCCTCCTCCCTCCTTCCCTCCCTCTCTCTCTCTCTCTCTCTCGCTCTCTCACTGATTAACTGTCGCGATATTCGTCACAGTCACGTCTCATTACAGTCAAGTTTGTTTTTTACATGAAGAACTGAAAACTAGACAAAACCTTTGCTGTTTGTAAAGAATGCAAAGTCGCATTCAAGTACACCGGTATTACAACAAACCTCACCGCTCATTTGGTGAGACGACATGGCGAAAGTGGCGATGAGGACGCTAGCACCGCTAGCCCAAAGACACGGCAGGACAATAACACAGAAAAACAGGACTTCTTCCAGCCAAAACTCGACCACAACTCAGGCTTCCAGCCAAAACTCGACCACAACTCAGGTAGAGCCAAAGTAATAACGGCTTCAATAACCCGGTTCATTGTCAAAGACTTAAGACCATACTGTGACATACATAAAACATTAGTGCCCCGGTACCACATCCCAACGTGACAGTATTTTACTGTTTCTGACTTCACATGTCAAACACAACTTTACTAGTCCTCTAATATTTCATTAATCTGTTTGAATGCAAAATCACATTTTTAGTATTAACTTATGTTGAATCAATGTAAAATTATCTATTTTAAACAAGTAACTTGTACTATTTCCTATCCTATTATACTGAACCCAATAGTATCAAAATCCTACTGAATTGAATTGAACAGAATCGGTCCATATTCGTATCGTACCGCATGAATCAAGATCAATATCGGATCATCATTTATTGGACAGATGCACACCCCTACTAAACACTCATTTCTTACAAGAGTTCTTATCCTGTATTCACTAAAGACTTGTGACTATACTTATGTCTTTATTGTCATTACTTTAATGTCATTCAATGCATGTTGAGTATTGTGTTTCTAAGCATCCATACCTACTTTTGTATTTGGCAGCATCTAAGCTTGAGGTATCTTCTAGATTCTATCCTGCACTATCTAGCTCGGGATTCTTCCTTGGTAAACAGGAAAGCACTTTTGCAAGTTGCTTTAGATAAGAGTGTCGGCTAAATGCCTCAAATGTAAATGTGAACCAGCTCTCTGAGAAGATCGGGAATCTTCTAACTGGATTCTCATAACCAGTGTTGGGAACGTTACTTTAAAAAAGTAATTAGTTATAGTTACTCACTACTTGTTAAAAAAAAGTAACTTAGTTAGTAACTGAATTACTTTATAATAAAAGTAACTCATTACCAGGGAAAGTAACTATTTGCATTACAATTAAAAAAAAGTTATATGTCAAAGAATAAGGATTTTTTGAAAAAGCAGTTTTCACAGTCAGTTGAAATGAGTAGATCAGAAAGGTGTTTGTACATAACTTTTGAAATTTATTGCACATCAACAGACCAGTGCAGGATAAAATCCTTTAAAATACCAAATCTTTGTAAAAAAAAAAAAAAAGCAAAAGTAAACAGTTACACTATATAAAGTGCATTTACATCTATCAAATTAAATTCTCTCAACCTGAGACAACTGGTTTGTTCACAACAGAAGTAAACTTAACAACAAAACCTCTTTAGTCTTATTCTTCAAAATTCAAGCCTTTGCTGCTTGGTGGACTTTGCTCCGAGTCCTTTGCTAGTGGACGGTGGTTGCTAACTTTGTAGCTGCGTGGGTCGTTGTGAGATGCTTTATTAAATTAGAGTTGCTTACAGTGGATGTCGACAAAGTCTTCGCCCGAGGACATAATGTACACATTACATGCATGTTTTTGCCTTTAACCTCAATGAATTTAAAATAATGTTTATATCAACACCTTGAAAATGCTAACTTTTCTTCGGCTTGCTCTTGATTCGCCATTTCTGCCTCTCGGCACATGTGTAAAAACACTGGCTCTGATTGGCTACCATAACGCTGCCTTAGCCAATCGCTTACTGACTTGAGTTAAACAGGTGTTACACC
>BRDA01046214.1:0-11029 GCA_036984385.1 Crenuchus spilurus
ATATTAGATGTTGGCACCTCCACATCATTGCATTCAATTTTTATTCACAATTTGTTTAGTGTCCCAACTTTTTTGGAATCCGGTTTGTATAATTAATATAAAAAAAACTGGTCGGTGACTGCTCGAAGTGGAGTTTGAGGCACTATTTATGTGTTCTGTATGGAGCCCAATGCCCCAGTACAGTGACAGCAACAGTGGACAGTTTAACACTCTGGAATCTGTGGGTATTTCAGACACTCTCATGTAGTCTGACATGCCCTGACATTTTACAAAATTACACATATCTAAAATACTTTTTCCAAAGTGTTACACAGGCTTTTGTTCAGCACAAACTCATCAACAAAAGTGTCAAAACAGTAAGAGTGTCATAAAACTATATTGTGGTTAAATCTGCTACTATCTAAACTTAGACTTTCCAAAAAACTGTTTTCATACATTGTGGATAAAACACTCTAAACATTTCTAGCCAATACTTTTGAGCTCAGAACTGAATAAACAGAGGTGTTTGCCTCACAATGGTCATTACAGTCTTTAGAAATTGTATGTGGTTTTATTTCTAAAGCGTCTGAAGTGTTTTCACTCCGCCACTAACCCTACTTTGAACAGTAATGAAATAGGTGTGACGTGAGAGGTCTTTGTTCAGGTGCAGCGTTCTTTGTTCATGGAGACAAAATGGGCATCTTTACACATTCCTAGGCTGCTAATCCTCCAATCGAATGTCTGGAATTACCATGTCCTTATCATATGAAAGGCAAATCGCATCAGTTGACGGAAAAAAAGCGCTGCGCTCTTGACTCGAGGTGAAAAATGTGTCTGCTTATTCATGCTTCTCTCACAAGGATCTAAAGATATATTTTGATCCAAGCTATATATTTGAAAAGTAAACCCTTTAAGGTTTCCGGGGTATGTTTTGTTGTGTTTTAAGGATAATATGTTGTAGAGCATAACTTGTTGAATATGAGTATTTTTGCGGGAACTTTGGTTATATCCAAATACAAGTGCCGACTCCAGAGGGTTAAATGGTGCCAACTTTTGGATAAGACACAAAGAAGCCATTAAATAAAGCTTCCTGTATATTTCCTTCAGTAGGAGTAGAGGTGTTACCCATATGTTCTTCAAAAATTGGCTTAGTCTCTCCTCACCTCTCTGTCTAATAGCTAACATGTGGTGAGAGTCCTTGTGTCTACCAGCTCCTGTCACATCATCCAGGTGTGGTGGTTGAGGTGACTCTCAAATGTCTATCTCAAATCTCAAAGTGCTTTGAGTATCTAGAAAAACACCACAAAATGTAACAACGTTGTAAATACAATTTTCAAGGCCAGGTTTCTTATAAGATTGAAAGTTAGCTTTAATAATGCCAGACATACCACTGACACTCTTCTTCTTCTTAATCCAGGTGAAGAGTGTGAGCAGCATGATCAGCATGATCAGCAGGATGGACACACACACCACACCAACTATCAGTGGCTTATAGTTCTGCTCCTGTGGCAGAACTACACATCTCAGAATCACTGAGGATGAGGCCTGCATCCACTGTAATACACACACAGACACACGTGTAAAAGTGTTGGTTAATAAAAACAACTAATGTAGTGTTACATTAAGTACTTCTAATCAGAGCAGAATACTTTTAACAACATATCCAACAAGATTACTTACTTTTAAGCACTTTAAGGATTTAGTATTGATTAGAAAATGTCAATACAACAGTTTACTAATACTTAATTCACTCATAAACGGTATAAAATAACTGTGTTGCTATGACTGATAACACCTCGATTATTTTCTGGGGCTGCCTTGCCCATCCCCCCATCCCCCCCCCCTCCCCCCCCCGCACATCGGAGGATCTGAGGTGGAAGTGGTCTTCAGCTACAGGTACTCCTCACCTGGAGCCTCAACACTTCCAGTCTGGTCAAGAATGGCTAAGAGCAAAACACTGGAAGATTTCTTGTACTGCAAATAGAACATTTCTTGTTCATGAAACACAAAAACAATACTTAGCTGAACAACAATTTAGTTGTTCTCACAACATGAAGTTCCTAACAGCCTGAACTGGATAAAAAGAATAGTGTGAACAAGCACATTTAAGTTGGCTCAACAAATTAATAGTTGTAATTATGACAAACAGTGCAGTTGTTGAGAAAACTAAAAAATCCGAATGCATAATGTTGTTTTAATATTTTGAGTTTTCTCAACATTTTCTTTTTTACAGTGTAGTCTGAAGTGGCCTTCTATGAGCCCTGATCTCAATCCTATTGAACATCTGTAGAATGAGCTGGTACATGCCATCTGGAGAAGGCACCCTTCAGACCTGAGTCAGCAGTTTGCTCATGAGACATGGGCCAAAATACCTGATGGGGCAGAAGTATCACTGAGTTTTACAGAAATCACCTCATTGCACTGATGGCCTCAAAAGGCTGTGCAACAAAAATATTAAGTTCAGGGTAGCATTTTTGTCCAGGCCAGTTTCATTAGCTTGTTTTTAAAACTGATTCTGTTGATCCACGATTCAAAAGCAATATCGGATAAATAATAAATATTAATAAATGAAAATTTACTGAAAGTTTACTTATGAAAATATAAGTAAACTTTCAGTAAATTTTCATTTACTATTACTTTTGTCAGTTTTAAGTTATTTCAGTGACCACTGTGGGTTTTACTTTGTTTAATGGAGAGGCGGAAGTTTGCCAACAAATTTGTCCACGTCTGTATATGTATGTACGTGTATATGTATATCTATACATAGCTATACCAGAGATGTGCGCAAGTCTTTTTTTGCAAGTCCAAGTCAAGTCTCAAGTCTTTAGCTCCAAGTCCAAGTCAAGTCCAAGTCTTTGACCAAAAATCCAAGTCCAAGTCTTGTTGCATGTATTACTTAACTGGCAGTTTGAGCAAAGGTATTCGAACTATACTAGATAGTTATATCTATCTATATGTCAAATATTAAAACAAAGTAGTATGTTTTAATAGTATTAAAACATAATATTGATTTAAAAATACAGATAATTAAGGTTAAGGTTGAAATAATCAAGCATTTAGAGTATTGTTAACTGTATTTTGCGCAAAGCATCCACCCACATGTTCGTTGTTCAATCTGGCTTTGTTTCTCTATGTTTCTTGTTGATAATGCTCAAAACAAACTAAAACACATCATACTAAACCAATAGCACATAGCACTGCTGCCTGAATACAGGTGGGAATAACAAATAGTGGCCGAGAACCTAGAAAACAGGTGTACAAAAAAAGGTTGCCGGCTGGACCACACCGGTACACACTAAAACAGAGCATAAAACTGCAAGAGTGATGTTAAATGTTCATTTATCCATTTCATTAGTCTTTTGTGTTGATTTCTCATTGTGTTCTGTATGTAAAACTATAGTAATTCTATATAAAATTTATTTTTTTATATATATATTTTGGAGCATCTGGAACAGATTAATTGGATATATATTTGTTAGGGGTGTGTATCTGTCCAATAAATGACGATCCGATATGTAATATTTGTCCTTCTGGAACTGCTACAGAACTGTACATTTCACCCTGAATGAAATAAAATGTATACAGGGTATCAGAGATTCATCACATAGTGAAGTGACATTCAGTCATGCAGAAATAAGGAACTCCAAGCAAGGAGGCATGATAAGAAATGGAAATTGGATGAGAGACAGAGTTTCCATCATGTGGAAGAGATATTAGTTGAGGCTAAGATGAGTTCTCTCACATTGTGCTCTGATGGATCAGATTAGAGCTCAGAGTGATAAGTACCTAATGCTAACACTTTTTGTATACTCTCCTGTCCTATCAGATCATCTGGGGCCAGTGTCACCTACCTAACAGTCACTGTAAAGGAAATTTCAGTGACTTATCTGTGGCAGTTCATAAAACAACAATAAAACACAAGTAAGAGGTTTAATATCTAATATTACCCCACAGAGGTCTATGGGGTGGCACAGTAAACATAACAGCAGACCTAATCTGGTAATACAACCGAATCTGCCTACTCCAACAGAGATATGGTAAAAGATGAGGCACTGTTTTGTGGGGTTTTTTGGTAAAAAATTAAACAGACAGAATCAGACTGTAAAAAACGACACACTCTGAATTAAAATCACTTTACAATTATTATTGTCAGGCTTTACATCTGCATACATAGGGGAACAAATCTGTAAATGTCATTGACCAGTGCTTACAGTATCTACTCAGATGAAACTAAATCAGCTCAAATAGGAAAACAAGCAGAAAAAGAGAGAACAGTATGACGCCTTTTTTACTGACCTCCACCTCCAGCTCTGTAGTTGTGATCTGGAGCTCAGGGGGCACGATACACTCCAGAGTGTTTCCCACCAGAGCCACACTCACACATGAGCGGTTAGAAACTCGCAACACCTCTCCCTTCACCGCCTCCATGTCTATACGAGGAACCTGCACACGCACACACACGTACAGGTTAAAAGGAAAAGAGACTGCTGTTTGCCATTCTTCCAAATTTCCCAGATGTGAGTGGCTCTGTCCTGTCTATACCACATACTGAAAAACTAGTTAACATTAGTGTTCATTACACAACTTGCACTTACCCTAAGTCCATCCATCTATTATCCCGCCCATTTAATCTTTATCAGGGTTTCAGTTAGTACCCTACCCCCTCACCTGGCGAACGGCAGGGCATCACACCATCCCAACCAAGCCCAGGACAGATCGCCAAACCATTGCTGGGTGCACACATGCACATACACACATACACAGACAGACATGGACAATTTAGAGTACCCCATTCACCTGACCTCCAAGTTTTTGGACCCAGATGGGGACTCAACCCTAAGACCCCAAGCGCTGAGAAGCTAACCACCAAGCCACCTTGCCGCCCCTCACCTTAAGTCATTGAGAAAACGCTCTTTAATACAGCATCACCACACACAAACCAAAGCTTCACCAGTTTCATCAACTACTAGCATTTAGCAACAAAACTGATGAAATAAGCCGTTTCTTCTTTCTCCCTTCTCGCTATTTATATGGTCACCATAAGATAATCTCACAGATACATAAACCCAGATATATGTCCCAAAAAATTGGGATAGATTTTCCATTTTCAGTGTCATGAGAAATGTCCACACAAGGCTAAACTGCAGAGAAGTGGGACTGAATTAGCTTTTAACTCCATCTGAAATATGATCTTTTGACATTAAAGGTTCATGATATCCAAGATAGCAGTAAGTTGCAGCTAAGAAGAAATGAGAATCCTGTGTAAACTGATGACACACAGATTTTTAGCACAAACTCCAGTTCATATCTTTTTAACTGCAGTACAGAGGTCATTTTGTCATATTTAATGTAGTATTGAAGGAGCTACATCAGTGAAGAGTGACATGTGCAGCAATTTTAACTAATAATGCACTTTCATTGTTCACTCGAAATACATTCACAATCTCTGATGCTGGCAAACTATAGCGTACACAAGCTGCCAAGCGCAATTTTCATTTCTGTAAAGAAGGCCTTGGCATCTAGTAGTGAATAGAAACAAACAAATTGTATGGGAATGGCTCTAATGGCATGATCCGAATGATAGTGCAACTTAATTAGATCCAAAATAAATTACCGTATATGTGCTTTAGTTCCCATTACTGTTAAATGCATCCAATTAGGAACAAGTCATTTGTGTGTTTTTCTGTGTTCTTGTATATCCTTGTAAGGACCAGATGTCCACATATCGAGAAGTCTGAAAAATGTGTGAGGACATTTTTCTGGTCCTCTCAACAAATCACACTGATTTCACATTACAAAGTTAACTAGAAAAGTGCATTTCCTGAAGGAAACGCGGGATGTTGCGCATTGCTAACATGGCCCACAAGCTAAGGTATTCCAGCTGGTTTGTAAGGTGATGCTGTGGTATCTGTGGTTGGCTGCTATGGGCCCCAAGGCGGTTGCCATGGCATCCAAAGCGGTTGCTATGAGCCCCAAGGCGGTTGCTATGGTCCCCAAGGCGGTTGCTATGGTCCCCAAGGCGGTTGCTATGGTCCCCAAGGCGGTTGCTATGGAACCCAATGTGGTTGCTATGGCATCCAAGGAGGTTGCAATGGCTCCCAAGGTGGTTGCTATAGTATCCAAGGTGGATGCTAAGGTGTGACTAGGTGGTATCTGAGGTCCTTGTATGTATGTGAAAATGAATGGGAATGAATGGGAGGAATGAAGGATGAAAAGATGACAAATAAGAGAAGTGCAGGTCAGTATGGCTCTGCATTAGAGCTCTGTTACCTGCCCTGATGGAGTACATGAATTTTGGTGGCTGTTGGGACACAGAAACTCTGTGGTTTGAGTGTATGTGAAAATGAATGAAGTCAATGGGAGGAACATAGGATGAAAAGATAACAAAAAGAAGAGTGAGGGTCAGTATGGCTCTGGACTAGAGCTCCATTACCTGCCCTGATGGAGTACATCAATTTTTGTGGATGTTGGGACACAAACTCTGTGGCTTGAGTGTATGTGAAAATGAATGGAAGTGAATGGGAGGAACAAGGGAAGAAAAGATGACAAAAAGAGGAGTGCGGGTCAGTATGGCTCTAGACTAGAGCTCTGTTACCTGCCATGATGTAGTATATCAATTTTGGTTGTTGTCTGGCAAAAGGAAGCCTGGAATTTGATATGGGTGAAAATGAATGAAAGTCAATGGGACGAAAAAGGGATGGCAATAAAACAACAAATAAGCGAGTGCAGGTCAAAACAACAGTGAATTTGTGCTCGGGGGCCTGACCTAATATAGTGTATCTGAAACGGTGCGAATCAGTCAAGCAGAAGTACAGTAGATGAGCATGCATTTTTGTTCCCCATTCATTCTTAATGGGAATTTTTTTTTAAAATCCCAGATTAAGGAAGTTTTTAGGAAAACCACACATCCGATGAAAAATTCTGTATACAAGCCCGGAACACGTAATTGGACCGAACAATGTGGAGTTGGAACGGTGTCAATATCTCGAAAACTGCGGGACAAGAAGCGGGACAAAAATCCGGCAGAAGAAGAAGAATACATGAAAATCGAATAACAGTAATATATGAAACACATATATGGATATATATGAACATAATATATGAAATTCGAATAACAATGCGCAACATAATTAATGTTAGGGTTTGGGTTAAGTTTAGTATAATTAAGGTTGGGTTCAAGTTGAGGGGGGTTACATGAGATTTTGCATTTTTCTCCTGAATCAGTAGTCCGTGCCATCCTTTTAACCACATACGGACAAATGAGTTTTGCTATGTATAGCGAGGACCAAATGTGAATTTTCTATTACATCTACAACAGCTGCACTAGACTAGTGAGTGGAACATCTAGAAAACAAATCCTCTTGTGTTTTTCCCTCACCATTCTCACCAGTAATTTGTCAAAGGCTGGAAGCTTGAGAAACAATGAGACAGAATAGAAGGAATACAGATGATAAAGGGTCAGCAGGTCTGTAATGAAACAAACTACAACCCCAATTCCAAATGCTGTGTAAAATGTAAATAAATGTAAATAAACATAATGCAATGATTTGTACATTTCAAAGACTCATATTTCATTCAAAATAAAACCTCAAACATAGTAATGTTTTTGGAATTGGGGTTGTACATTTCCTGTTTGGTTTCAGTATTGTTTCCTTCCACTTCAGTGAGTGCAAAGAATCAAGCTGGATGTGTGTGAACATATGGAACTTTGCCTGTGTTTGTGTAACCTTTTATAACAATGATGAAACCTGCTTCTGTGCTTTGTAAAACTGTTGGTCACAGCAGTCAGTAGAAAGCTCTCTTACCTTAATCTCCAGCACACTCTTACTCCCTCTGGGCGTCAGAGTGGGCTTCTGAAACTCCTCAAATTTGGGATCTTCCACGTAGGTCAAGTCGTATTCTCGTGTTAAGAAGCCATTGAGCACAAACTTCATCTTGGTGGCCACTGGAGGCCGAACGTTTAGGCCTTTCAGTGAAGGGGTGATACACACGATGGTCAGCTTATCTTCATCCTGGCTGCAGGTCTAGACACATTAAACACAACAGAATTAAAACAAGTTCTCAGCTCCAGCTGTGCCAAAACCATGTCCAGGCTAGTTCTTTTCATTACTGCTCATCAGCTCTCTCGAATAATGAAGAAATTCAGTCGTATTGAGTAAAGTATGAAGCGATGTAAACACCTGATACTCTGCAAATGTCTTCTGAACAGGAAATAAGGAGCATCTTTGTAGAATTTTCACTAGAACTCATCACATAAAAGCCACTCTGGATGACATCTCAACTCACTCATGACAGTATGAGAGCAAGCTTTTATTAAATCCTGCTATTAGAAATATTGCTGTCAGATGGTGAGCTTCATTTACATCTAAAAGAAGACAGAGCCATGCCAGAGCACAGCCTGCTTTGACATTCTGACATTATCACAATGACTTCATACAAGAAAGCCTCAGGATATTTCTGCATACAGTGTCTGATATGGTTCTGAAAATGCTGCTGTGCTGAGTAAAATGTGGAATATGCAGTGCACTGGATCCAGATGAGCAACTCCATGTTGGTTTCATTGAGTTTCGTCAGTGCTGGTATGATGAGGATAATCTTCAGGAAAAGTGAACAGGGATTCTTTGTGCGCATTTGGGTCTGCCTCTAAACGCTGTGTGAGTTATGACTCTGAGACCAAGCAGATGCCAGCGGTGAGCCCATTTTTTGGTAGGTCTTATGCCTCCTGTCCACTCTACATTCTCCTCGGCCCACAACAGTGCTGGCTGTTTCACTTTACGCCCGTCATCCACCTGTCACTCATGATTAATGTGAATGTTCTGATTTGTCTCTTTGTTCAGGAGGCAGCCCTGCAGCCTGAGGTACATCCTGAAGCATTTGATGCAACTATTTAAAATTATCTATGGTGACGGTGCTCTCTGCTGCAAAACAATTAGAATGCAAATATGTAGACCAGATCATTGGAGCTACTTCTGAAAGTGTGGTTGCTAGCAATGCAATATCACTGGTGGATAAAAAAACACATTTCTTATACTGATCATTTACAATAACACACACACTTTTCAAATGACGACATTTAATGTTGTAGCAAGAGTGTTTTTTTCTGGTAAATGACCAGTTGTATTTTTTCATTTGTACATTATCACTGTTTATTGTTACAATTTAGGATAAAGAGGACAGAGCAGTAGTTCCATCACATACTTGGCTGCCAGAGGTGGGAGTAAGTCCCTCATGTGCAAGTCTCAAGTCATTGCCTTCAAGTCTCAAGCAAGTCCCAAGTCACTGTGGTGAGAACCAAGCAAGTCAAGTCGAGTCCCCGCTATAAGTCAAGCAAGTCTCAAGTCAAGTCATACAAATATGGTCTGATCTGCCCCAGTTTACACATTTAAATCAATATAGACGTCGTAAACAAACTGAGTTTTATTTCAACATAAACTAAACCTCTTAAACATCAAATATACCTCAAACATACAATTACATAACTTACTTAAAGGCTTACTTCCCCCATCAAGAGGGTCACGCCATTTCTCCATAACCTATTAATGCATCTCTCAAAGCTGCTTCTTAATGAACATCTCTGAGCACAAAAAAGTATTATCATCAACTGAATAGTAGATAAAATAAAAATAAGTATATAAAAATAAATAAAAACATATTGCCTGAAATGTAAACCTGTTACCTATAAAAACAATGTCTGAAATGTTAATATTACAAACATTACATTAAACCATTAATACATTCACATAATGCTTTAGTATGCCACATACTATTCATGCTATTTTGTCCAGTTCATATCCACACTAGCTAACATCTCTGCCACAACATTAAAGAAATATTTAACTTCAGCATAACTTTCAAATTTAAGCAATCTCACCTTTACATATGCTAGATGTCAAGGTTGCTAGACAGGGTAGATATGAACAGAAAAAAATAACAACAATAGCATGTGGCATACAAAAACCATGTGTTATTTATTTATTTATGTAATGTATACATTTTGTGTGTTTATTATTTTGTATATATTTGGTCAGGTTAGGTGTTTTCACACTGCATTTTTTTGAGCACTCCAAGGACTTTTATTATGACACACCCATGTACTGTCGTCACCGACACTGATTGGTTTGTAGAAGGACGTGCAGCTGACGTGTTTACTTTTATATAGCGCTGTTTCATTAGTTTATGTTGCTCTGTCATCCTGTTATATCCTTTCTCCCTCCTTATCTCAGAAAATAAGCTGCACGTTTCAGTATTTTGTGCGTTTTTAAGCTGTTCATCAGACAAACATTATATTAAACATTTGGTCTCCTTCTCGCTCCAACAAGGTGCTACAACCAATGATCTATATTACTGGATAGGACACTGCCTATTCGCTAGCATTGAGGCCGGCGCAACGACATGGAGCCGCCATGTTGCGTGGAAGTGAAGCTTGTAAACAATGGCACATAGCCTGCACTGCTGCCTTCTCAAAGCTCTAACTTAGCTAATAATTGTCCGATTTTAAAAATGTAAAGTTCTTTACAAAGAGGACAAAAACCTCTTTAACATTAATCAAAGTATTAAAATGGTTGATGACATGTTAGGCTACTATCGGCTCTCGCATCTGTCGTAGCTGACATTTTCTCTAGACCTTACTGCTTGCATGACTTTTAATGGCTAGAAAATCGTTAATAATTATCCGATTTTCAAAATGCAAGTTATTTAAAAAGAAGACAAAGAATTACATTGTGTAATGCTGCTATCGCATGGCCACTGGCATAAATATAGCCATGTTTTCTTGCCTTGCTGATACTAGCTAGTGACCGATGGCTCTACACAAATTATACATTTTTTTCAACCTGTCGACTGTCTTAATCCAAAGTAAAGGACACGGAGACCTCCGTAAATAAAATGTAGAATGTAAATGTAGAAATATTCAATGCTATCATTAGCATGGTATCATAGTTAATTTAATGTTAGCATTGAAATACTTGTAATAATAAATTTTCATGGAAATCCTGTATTTTGTTGCTAGTGTTATTGCTCCAAATAAAAGGCACCAGTTTTTTAATGTTTA
>BRDA01046216.1:0-12971 GCA_036984385.1 Crenuchus spilurus
TACACTTTAACAAGCCTAGTAACCTTATCTGGCACCTGGAAAAATTCAAAAGCTATATATGTGAATACCCAAAGGCTGGTAAATAAAAGGCCTCAGTCTACAGAAATGTCCTATTAGTTCCCCAACAACTGAATAGAGTTGTTATAAAGTTGAATAGAGAATAAACCATTATTTGGACTGAAATAAAAATCGATAGCTGGAGCTTAGAAGATTACAAGATTTGAAATCATGCCGGCTGGAACAGCCTCATTCTGAATGCTACTGCACCGGTCAGTCAAGTGTGACTCTTCCACTTCAAACAGAAGAGAGCCAGACTCTGTACAGAAAATGTGAAGATGACCATAATGCTGCCTTCAGCTTTTCTGCCCTTTTCAACACTGATGAATACAGTGGTCCTTGGTGAGACTCAGACTGGTAGAACAGCTGGATTCCAACATTACAAACAGACACTCACCGATTATTTTTTACATTTACACAAATTGCAATATTAAGCTTTTTATTTTATTGCTGGTTCTTTACTTACTGTGTGGTAACACAAATGCTTGACTGAAACCTGAATCTGGATGAAGACAGACAGACAGACAGAACTGATATACAGACAGATGATCGGACAGATGGCAGAGGGATGGATCAACCAATTGATTGACAGATTGATAGACGGACAGAATGACACAAATATAGAGAGACACAATGACAGACAGATAGATAGATAGATAGATAGATAGATAGATAGATAGATAGATAGATAGATAGATAGATAGATAGATAGATAGAAAGACAGGCTGACAGATAGATGGACAGACAAGTGGACATACATGCAGGCAGACTGATGAATGGGCATATGGACAGACAGACAGACCAATCAAATGGACAAACAGACTGATGGAACGACAGACAGACCAATTAATTGATGGAAGTAAAAAAAAAAAAGACAAACAAATGTGTGGACAGACAGACAGATAGAGAGATAGACAGAAACACAGGTGGTTGGGATGAAAGACAGAGAGATGAACAGACAATCAGTTCAAATAGCATACATTAAAGCAATGTTGAATGGTCAAAACTCTATAAGTAAGTGCAAGTGCTGCTACATCAATAGGGCTGGCAACACCTTTGACCAATGTGAGATATAATTGTCTTAATATTAATAATGAAATAAAAATTAAAATGGTTGATGATCCATTCTTAAAGCAGAAAACCTGTAATCTTGTTTCCAAATATAAAATATGAACTCATTTTCAGACCAGACTGAGAAACTAGTCACTTCAGCATTGTTTTATGTAGAAGTAATAAATCAAAATACAGCATTTCTGGTACTTTGGCCTGGTGTAAGCGTGACTCTTATAATCATTTATAATATTTTTGTTTCATTACTCAGTCATTGTCTTTGTGTAATGACACATTTTGGACAGAAGAAAGAAGGTTCTTCACAGACTGCTGACTGTACATTTACTGTTTCTTCTGTTAAAACCACATTATTCAAAAACAGAGCACTAGGGTTCTTTCTGAAGAAGTGTGTGGCCCATTTGAATAATGTTAGTAAACAGAGAAAGTAACACCACATCACAGTGAGGGAAGAAATATACATTCAAACAAAAAGTTTCCTCACTTTAACAAAAATACACACTTACAACTGTGTGTCCAAATCTGTTCTGACACCTCAGGGCAAAAGTACAGGGATGATTTGGCCAAAAATGCTCATATGTTAGTGAATGGAAGCCTGCAGTTAGCACAATTAACATGGTTATGCAAACTGCTGGGTTTAACACCATCATCCATCCAAAGTTAGCTACATCAGAATTTTCAACAAAGACTGCAGTGTCCCTTTAGATTTCAAGGTTGCAATACTGGGAATAACAGAGCATTTCAGCTGGGTTTAGCATGTGCCACTGACAAACCTTGCTTCAATAAGCTAGCAATAGGTACTATTTTTTTTGCAAGACACAAAATGTATCATTTGGGCTTCTTTACTGAGAAATGCACTTCAGCTCTGAGTAAGCTATGCAGAAATACATTCAGCCATCCTCCTGGATAAATGGTTTAGTGTCTCAAAGTGACACAATGTTATTCCAGTCACAGTATGTTGCTCTGTAATTAGCGGCCTGCTAGCTGACCTGTAGGAGCCATCTCTGCCAAATAAATCACCCAGCCCAGAAATGTAAACAGCTAACCAACAATTAGAGTCCTTCCACACACAACTCCAGAAGGAGATCCCAGAGAGAGAGAGAGAGAGAGAGAGAGAGAGAGAGAGAGAGAGAGAGAGAGAGAGAGATGTACTATGTATTCTGGCTGGCTGTAAAGGTCAAAATAAAATGTCATGTTTCAGCTTTTCCAGTGGACTACTTATATCCCTGTGCTTTTCCCACCTTTAAAAATTAATCACTGGACACAATTTGCCAACGCTTCAGGAGATCTATACTAGCAGGGTGAGGAAGCATGCTGGGAAAATCACAACTGACCCCTCACATCTTAGACATCACCTCTTCCATACACTCCCCTATGGCAGAAGAGTCAGCATCAAAACCAGCACAACACAGCACATGAACAGTTTCTTCCCCAAAGCTGTAACACTTCTCAACAAAAGTGGAGACCTCACACTTTAGTCCATGAACTAATCTGCAACTGAACTGAGCTTCCAAATTTTACTGATCTGAACTGAAACCTATTTCAAACTCGTGACTGATCTGTCTTCATTTAAAACTCAGTTAAAAACTTTTATTTTTTCTTTTGACAAGATTGTATAATTGTAAAGCATCCTTGGGTTTGAGAATTTATTATTATTATTATTATTATTATTATTATTACTACTACTACTATTATTATTATTATTATTATCAATCACAAAACAGTACTGGTATATGTTGCTCATTTGAAATATGCTTACTGTTTCACAGAATGTTCATATCATCTGTACATTCTGTATGATATAGTGTGTGTATATTGGTCTACTATTTACACCTCACTTAGTTTCCTCAGCTCTTTCTTACTCATTATTTTAAAAAAAACTTTATTATTCTCTATTCTTCTTATTGTTTATAGTGGTTGTTACTTGTCATGGGTTCCTCTCACCAAGTCAAATTCCTAATATGTGTAACCTACTTGGCAAAATAAAGAGACTCTGATTGCAATTCTTAGGTCATCAACATTTATCTGCCACATGGCCCCACAAAAATCTATGTAATAATAAAGAGTATTGCAGGCTCTGTTAGTGCTGAGATTATTGTGAAGTTTTGACTGAAAGTTTCATATTTCAATAAATATAGCAGCAAGCGGCGATTTATGGTGTCCTCGCAATATGAGTCCTATAGTCCAGGGTTTCAAAACCGGTGGTCCTCTAGGGGTCTAAAGGCTCATCCTCAGAAGGGAGACCGTAGTCTGTAGTGAACACATAAAATAATTAAAGTACACATGAAAAAACTTACCATATATTCTTAAATAATCTACACACTTAGCACCCTGTAAGGCAATGATTTCATGTTACCAATCATATACTGCTTAAAGAAAAGCTTTGTATTATAGAAGAGGCTGAAGCAACTGGAAATCACACAGCGGGAACTAAATGTGATGTCAGTGAAAACTGTCACATGTAAAAAAAAAAAAAAGTCTGAAGCAAAAAGTATTTTTTCCTGAATTTTCCCTAAAGTTAGGGTGCGCAGATTATTTGTGTATATACAGTATAAATGTAGAACAAATAAAATGGATAGATTAATAATATTCAAACTATACACATTATATTTTTCTTATATCATATCTTTCTGCTCTGGCTCTCGTTGGAGGTGGTCACAGTCTTCTTTTCTCCTCACCTCACTATCTGCCCTGCTCGCCTCTCTGTCTTGTCTGCCAGACTTCACTCAGCACTGACCTGCAAAACTATGGTATTGATTAAGTGGTCTCTCAATGCTATTGACACTATCTTCTCTATGAGAAGTTTGACAGGAGCCCACCTGTCCTGATGGGACATTTGCTGCTGGATATGCAATGGATTTGTGGGAGAAATGGCACATTGTATGTTTAAACAAGTCCGCAAAGCCCTCATTCTCCACCACACAGTATGGTCTTAATGCCTCCCTCAGCCAGGCAGTTGTCCCTACCTGCATGAAGACTGCCACCATCATCCCCAAGAGCTCCACAGTGTCAGGTCTGAATGATTACTGGCCAATAGCCCTCACGCCGATACTTACAAAGTGCTTTGAGAGACTGGTCATGTCCCACATCAAAGCCACCATCGACATCACTGTGGATCCTCACCAATATACCTACAGGAAGAATCGTTATACGGAGGATGCCATTTCCTCTGTGATCCACACCGCCCTCACCCACCTGGAACAGAAGGACTCCTATGTCCGGTTGCTGTTTGTGGACTTCACATCAGCCTTCAACATAATGGTTCTTCAGACCCTGACTCTCAAACTCTTTTCACTCGGACTGAACGCTTCCTTCTGCAACTGGGTCCTGTACATTCTGACCAACAGACCACAGTCTGTTAAGATCCACAACATCACTTCCTCTACCTTAACCTTCAGCACTGGCTCCCCTCAGGTCTGTGTGTTACATTTACATTTGAGGCATTTAGCAGACGCTTTTATCCAAAGCGACTTACAATTGAGGGTTAGGTGCCTTGCTCAAGGGCACTTCAGGGATTGAACCTGGGGATTGCCTGGGGATTGAACCGGCGACCTTCAGGTTACCAGACCAGATCCTTAGCCACTAGGCCACGGCTGCCACGGCAGTATTGCAATTGACATATGAAACTATAAAGACAGGCTCGTCCGGGATTTGAGCCCAGGACCTCTCACACCCAAAGCGAGAATCATACCCCTAGACCAACGAGCCACTGTCCACTGTGTTAAGTCCCATCCTGTTCACTCTGCTCACATATGACTGCTCACCTACCCAAACAGGC
Source organism: Crenuchus spilurus (assembly GCA_036984385.1). NCBI lineage: Eukaryota > Metazoa > Chordata > Actinopteri > Characiformes > Crenuchidae > Crenuchus > Crenuchus spilurus. Next base: position 4,904 of record BRDA01046216.1, read on the forward strand.
TGTCATATTGTGAAGTTTGCAGATGACACAGCTGTGGTTGGATGCATCACAAACAGTGATGAGTCTGGCTACAGGCAGGAAGTGAAACACCTGGAGGGCTGGTGCAGAGAAAAGAACCTTGCATCAATGTAAAAAAGATGAAGGAGATGATTGTGGACTTCAGAAGAAACCAGCATGCCCCTCCCCGCATGTCGGAGGATCTGAAGTGGACGTGGTCCCCAGCTACAGGTATTTGGGTGTACACCTGAGTGACAACCTTACATGGACCAACACTTCCAGTCTGGTCAAGGAAGCACATCAGTGACTTCGTCAGACCGCTGAGGCAAGCTGGTCTTGGAACCCCAGTTCTCAGATCCTGATGTATGGTGGAGAGCGTCTTGTGCTCAAGCATCACTGTGTGGCATGGCAGCTGCTCTGCTGCAGACAGGAAATTTCTGCAGAGGGTGGTGAAAGCTGCACAGAAGATTGTTGGAGTCAGCCTCCCCACCACCACGGACATCTACACCTCTAGATGCAGAAAAGGGCCACCTGCATCATGAAGGACCCCACCCACCCAGCACACTCATTTTTTGTACCATTCCCCTCTGACAGGAGGCTGCAGTCCATAAAGTGTAGAACCACCAGAATGAAGAACAGCTTCATTTGTGAGGCTATTAGACTCTTAAACTCCACTTACGAAAGACACACACTGCACTGACACTTTATTACACTTGGTTACTTTTTATTTTTAACTGTATGCTGCTAATATTTATTCTTTATCCACTCATTCATATAAATTGCTGCTAATCTCCCAATGCCGTGCTCAATACTCTGGAGATTGTACAGTCTAAGTTACTGCTGGTATAATATACTGCTCTGCATAGTGTACAGTCTTTATTTACATAGTATAGTCTATATCATGTCTGTATATCTGCAGATACTCATAAAGACTTTTAATATTTATATCAAGCTACTGCACTGGGTAAAACTGGGACCTTGGGAATGTAATTTCGTTCCACCTCATATACTAACAGTGATGCAAATGACAATAAAGTCTCCTTGAATCCTTGAATTATGTAAAGCTGCTTTGTGACAATGTACATTGTAAAAAGTGCAATATAAATACATTTTATATTAATTGATTGAATGAAATAATGTCAATTTAACAGTGAATGAATTTAAATACATTTAGAAATGTAAAAACAACTGAATTTTTTTTCTAAATAATATATTTATAGAGTTTTGCATTTTACAGAAAGAATAGAACAAAAACAAAAAGAAAATTATATATATGTATCTCGCCGCAACATGATCACATATTTCACAGTATCACAAAATGATCATTAATTAATAAAGGAATAGGGCATAATAAAGAAAAATAAGTAAATTATGATTACAATACAGGCAGTAGTACATGTATCATGCAAAAAGAAAAATCACATATTCCCCAACACTTTGCATACTGATATTTCAGTGAACATACATATTTCAGTTAATTTTTGTTGTCTGTTTTGGATTTCAAAAGTGAGCCAAATATTTATTATATTTATGCATGGAAACAGAAATAGATTCCTCATATAAATATATGTATGTTCTTTTTCATGACAAAATGTATTTATTAATTTATTTTTTGTCTATACTGTTAGTTGTGTGTAATTATTTATTCAGTCTTTTATATGTGCATTTATTTATTTATACTTTTTCTATTTTTTTTTCTAATTTATTTATAATATTTATAATTTGTCATTTTTCATCATATGCAGAGAGAGTCTTTTTGTAGCTTTCTCTGTCTGTGTGTGTGCGTGCAACAATTATAGTTAATACTAATACAGTGACACCCCCCACCTTACACAGGGTTCATACACCTTTTACAAGGTAAAATTCAAGCACTTTCAAGGCCCATTTTCAAGTTTTTTCAGCACCTTTTAGCTGTGGTAAATTAATGATAATGGTGATGTCAAAACTGCGATTCTCTACACTTCACAGCGACTATGCTATTGAGAAAACAATACTTCTAAGTAAGTAAATAGCAGGAATTATAGATTTATTGGTGTCAGTTTCACACAGTTTAAATACCAATGTTCTTCACCGTATGTTTGTCTTATTCGTTTGATTGAACACTTACTGTAGTATGTCAAATTTGAGTTGATAGCATTTATACATACATATAGTCAAAATTATTGTTTTGCTTTTTGTCACACTGCAAGAGATGGTATTATGTTTATGTCTGAGGGAAAAAAATCCCCCGTGTAGGGCTTGGATTTTGAAGTCTATCAGATTTTGATGCTTCTTTCCTAAATATAATCAAAAACAGGATGACAGTGTTATTTACGTTTATTCTCAATACATTTATCATTAAGATTAAGGTGTTAGACTTGGAGTGTAGTAAAACATGATAACAAGTACAAACGCTATGCTCCTATTGCTAGCATTGTTGGCCTGTTGGGAGCACTGGCTAAAAGCCCTGTATTTTGTAATGCTGGGAGTGAACAGAGTTGGGCTTCTTAGGTTCGTACTTGTTATGTTTCAATACACCCAAAGCCCATTTCACACCAGAGTTCTCCTTTAAAGTCATTTACTTTTCATATGCCAAGATGTATGTACAGTCCCTTGCAAACGGGTGACACTGGATTTTATTTAGGGGTATCAGAGTACAGAGAGCTGAATACTAATGCACAATACACTTTCCAGATTTGTATGTATTTAAAAATTGTGGAAAAATATCAATAAATTCCTCTCAGTTCACAATTACTTGCTACTTTGTATTGGCCTGCTACACTAAATCCTAAAAAAAAAACATTTAAGTTTGTAGGTGTAACATGTGGAAATGTTAAAGGGGAATGAATACTTTTTCAAAGTACTGTATATTTGTCTACTGTAGTAGAGAAAACTGGCTGATTACAACTCTGTAATACTGTACTCTGATTTACTCAAGTTGGCTAAATGCAGTGGTATGTTTTGCAGAGGAATGTTGATAGATGCTAAACAATTTTTATTATGTTCACTGCGTATGCCATTAATGGTCATGGTGTAACTGGCATACAAAACTAGCGCTACCACATTTTATCACACACCATGCTTTGTAAAAATAAGCCTGCAAAACCGCCAGCTGGTGGTGTGCATACATACATTAGCAGGCTAGCTAATGCAGCCTCCCGTCATGTTATTGCTGTTTTCACCGGCTCAGTGTCTGTGAGGGAACACAGGCAGAGTTGCCAGGTCCAACAAAAATATCCAGCCCAAAGTCAGTCTAAAACCTGCCCTTCACACTGCAAAAAAAAATGTTTGTTAAAAAATAAGTAAAATAAAAACAAAATAAGAAAAAGAATAGTTGAATCAAGCTAAATTATCTGCTAGTATAGCGAGAAAATTTATCTTGGTAAGATTTCTTGAAACAAGAAAAAAAAAATCTAGCACTGTAACATATCTTGTACTCTGAAAAAACAGTAAAAAATATCAATATAAGGCATTATAACTAGATTTAAGCAAGACTAACTTTGTTCAAATATCTTAAAACTAGCATATTAATCTTGTTTTAAACATTTTCATAAAACATTTGGTTATTTTTTTTTTTTAAATAGAATTCTTTGCATTTGAGGTATTTAGCAGATACTCTTATCCAGAGCAACTTAAAATTGATGATTAGGTGCCATGCTCAGTGGCACTTAAGTCATGACCTGACATCAAACCGTCAACCTTCTGGTTACAAGACCAGATCCTTACCACCAGGCCACAGCCTGGCTTTAATGCACTTTGCACAAAAATACACACAAAAATAAGAAAAAAAAATGTAATCAAGCAAAATGTCTTAAGATTTCTTGAAACAAGAAAACAAATCTTAAAAGTAGAATCATTTAATGCACTTTACACTCAATATGGAGTTGAAATAAACAAAACAATGATTTTAAAGTCTTTCTAATCTAAGACTGTAATACATATAATAAGATAATATGTATTAATATTATTAATATTAATAATGATATCTGCTCTGTGGTGGACCTGTAGGGTCCTGAGCATGGAGTTTTCCTGCATGCTCAGTGGAGCTGAAAAAATTTGTGAAGTTTTTAATGAAGTGGCCAGTCAGTGTTTTAAATTATACATTTAAAAATGACCTGTTTATACAAAATAATTTTAGACTGTTGTAATAATGTATTTGCTCTATTATACAGGTCATAGAATTAGAATATAATGAAAAAGTAGATTTATTTCAGTAATTTCATTCAAAAAGTGAAACTTGTATATTATATTCATTCATTACACATAGACTGATGTATTTCAAATGTTTAATTATTTTAATTTTGATTATTATAACTACAACTTATGAAAATCACAAATTTAGTATCTCAGAAAATTAGAATATTACTTATGACCAATACAAAAATAATTTTTAGAAATGTTGGCCAACTGAAAAGTATGAACATGAAAAGTATGAGCATGTACAGCACTCAATATTTAGTTGGGGCTCCTTTGGCCAGGATTACTGCAACAATGTGGCATGGCAGTCTGTGGCACTGCTCACGTGATATGAGAGCCCAGGTTGCTCTGATAGTGGCCTTCAGCTCTTCTGAACTGTTTGGTCTGGTGTATCACGTCTTCCTCTTCACAATACCCCATAGATTTTCTATGGGGTTAAGGTTAGGTGAGTTTGCTGGCCAATTAAGAACAGGGATACCATGGTCCTCAAGTGGTGCTGGCACTGTATGCAGGTGCCAAGCATGAAGTGCCCTAAAACTTCCTGGTGAATGGCTGCATTGATTTTGGACCTCAGAAAACACAATGGACCAACAACAGCATATAACATGGCACCCCAAATCATAACTGACTGTGGAATCTTTAGACTGGACCTCAAGCAACATGTATTCTGTGCCTCTCCTCTCTTCCTCCAGACTCGGGGACCTTGATTTCTAAGGGAAATGAACAATTTAAATGTTATCAGATAACATAACTTTGGACTACTCAACAGCAGTCCTGTCCTTTTTGTCTTTAGCCCAGCTAGACACTTCTGACGCTGTCTCTTGTTCAAGAGTGGTTGACAAAAAATGCAACAGATGAAACCCATGTCTTGCATACACCTGTGTGTGGTGGTTCTTGAAGTCCAGTCTTTGTTAATCTCCCCCACATTTTTGAATGGGTTTTGTTTCACAATCCTCTCCATGGTGTGGTTATCCGTAGCTTGTACACTTTTTTCTACCACGTCTTTTTTTTCTTCCCTTCACCTCTCTATTAATGTGCTTGGACACAGATCTCTGAGAACAGCCAGCCTCTTTAACAATGACCTTTTGTGTCTTGCCCTCCTTGTACAAGGTGTCAATGGACGTCTTTTGGACAACTGTCAAGTCGGCAATCTTCCCCATGATTGTGTAGACTACAGAACTAGACTCACAGACCATTAAAAGCCCACCTGTTTTGAGTTAATTAGAGTGTGGCACCAGGTGTCTTCAATAGTGAACCTCTTCACAATATTCTAATTATCTGAGATAGTGAATTTGGGATTTTCATTAATTGTCCATTATAATAATCTAAATTAAAAGATATAAACATTTGAAATACTGTACAGTATATTAGTCTGGGTATAAAGAATAAATATAATATACAAGTTTCACGCTTTGAATGGAATTACTGAGATAAATAAACTTTTTCATGATATTCAAATTTTTGACCAGCACCCGTAGAAACAATGCACTCTGCCACAATTGCAAACAAAATAATCCCAATAATCATTTGTCACATAAAGTGTAATCAGTTTTATTCGAAAATATTTTAAATCTTGTATTTCTAGTCATGTCTAGTTTTTAGAATAATGTATTCTTAAATTAAGTAAGGTTGTATTGAAATTCTTTTTTGACACAGGAGGGCCTCGAAAACTTTCAGTAATATAAAGTAAATCTCTTATTTCATTTTAGAAAAACCTTAAAATTAGAAAACTAATCTTAATAAGATAACCCTAGACAAAGTTTCTAAAAACTAGAATATTTATCTAACACATACAAGTCAGTTATTCTTAGATGAAACAAATACCTATTGTTGTTTTTGAAGATTTTCTTGCTTGTTAAGATTTTTTTTTTTGCAGTGCAAAAGCTTAAACTGCTCAAAATATATATCTGTCACAAGTTTGAATCAAATGGCAAAACAACTATGAGTGTACAACTTAGTATTTGTTTTTAAGGGATTTATTATCAGTCTATCAAACCTTTTTCTTTTCCTGAGTCCTTGCAATACCGCCTCCCGTATTTCCCTATTTACCTGGCATTAGCTAGTGACAGTTTTCTCTTCACCTTCTCTCTCTCTTTCTCTTTCTCTCTCTTCTCTATCTCTCTCTCTCTCTCTATCTATTTATATAGAGTCAGGAAAATAAGTATTTGAGCACCCTGTGCATTTGCAAGTTCGAATTTGCAAGTTCGAAGTCTGAAATTTTCATCTTAGGTGCATGTCCACTGTCATGTCATGTCATACGCCGTTATCGCTTCGTGATGGTAGGCTGCACAGACGAGTCACTTCTCTCCAATGCCAGCACCTGATAATCCAGTCCACGTCTTGATGTTATCCATTCAGGTTATTCTTGGTCTTCCATGTCTTCTGACTTCCTCCACAAGTCCAGTCATAACACTTCCTTCAATGCTCTCATGTGCATGCCTCATCACATGACCAAAGTAATGTAACTTGCAGGATTTAACGTGCATCAGTAACTCTTTTTGAGTTCTAGCCATCTCATAGACTTGCTCAGTGGTCATCATCTTCATCCATGAGATCTTCAGCAACTTCCTGATGCACTTGTTCTCAAAAGCCTGAATACGTCTTTCTTCCTCTTTCTTCAATGTCCAGGCTTCACATCCATATGTAGCTACTGGCCAGACCAAGGCTTTCATCAGTCTTAGTTTGGTGTTGGTGCTAATTGACTTGCTTTTCCACATGTTTGTCAATTTGACCATCACCAACATGCCCATGGCCATTCATGTCTTCACTTCACTGGCACAGTCTGCAGCTTTTGTTACTCTGCATCCCAAATATGTGAAAGAGTCTACTTGTTCCAGAAGTCTTCCTTCGACTGTGATCTTCAGTATATCTTCAGTGTTCATCATCACGTTTGTTTTAGCTGCATTGATCTGCATGTTATATTCCTTTGCAGCCTTCTCAGTGCAGCCTTCTCAGTGCGACTCACCAGCTCTTCTAGTTGTTCTTTTGTTGTGGCCAATAAGACGGTCATCTGCATATCTGAGATTGTTAATAGTCCTTTCACCAATTTTGATCCTTTTTTGATCCATTTTTAATCCTCCCATAAATCCGTTTAGTGCTTTTCTCATCACTTGTTCTCCTAAGATGTTGAATAAACATGCTGAGAGGTTACATCCTTGATGGACTCCTTGTCTTACGTTGAACCATGCTGATGTGTGATCGGCGGTCCTAACGGCTGCACGCTGTTGACTGTACAAATTTCTCAGTAGCTGGATCAGGTGTGAGGGAAAACCCATCTCCAGCATGGTTATCCACAATTGGTCATGTTGTACCATGTCAAATGCCTTTGTGAAATCTATTAAACAAAAATACAGTTCTTGATTCCTTTCTCTTGCTTTCTCCAAGATGATCCGGAGGTTTGTGATCTGATCCCGAGTGCCTCTTCTTGGTCTAAATCCAGCTTGTTCTTGGGCAATCTCCCCTTCCAGCTTAGACTGCATTCGTTTTAATATCACTCTCAACAAGATCTTGCTAGCATGTGAGACCAGTGCAATGGTCCTGTAGTTCTTGCACTGCAGCAAGTCTCCTTTCTTGGACAGTGGGATGAAAAGTGATTGCGTCCATTCTTCTGGCCAAATTCTGGTTTCCCAAACTTCAAAGTTCAACTGCTATGTCATCTGGACCTGATGCCTTTCGTGTATCCAGTTCTAACATAGCATGCTTGATTTCTTCCTTCATTGGTGGTGGTTCCTTTTCTTGAACATCAATCTGAATGTTATCTTCTGCACCACTGTATAGTTCCTCACAGTAGTTTTTCCATCCGTTGACACACCTTCTTTGGTTCCACAAGTTTCATCCCATCTTTGTCCTTGATGGCTACTGTGCGAGGCTGGAAAGGTTTGGTGAGCTTCTTTAC
>BRDA01046218.1:0-15412 GCA_036984385.1 Crenuchus spilurus
CTTTTGATCTGTCATCTATGTTCTATTAGGAATAAAATATTGACATTTGCCATCTCCACATCATTGCATTCAGTTTTTATTCACAATTTGTTTAACCCTCCGGAGTTGACTCTCCTGCTCATGGCATATTAACAAAATTCTGCAAAAACACTTAAATAACTCTGCAAGATTTTATCCTAGAATCAAAACAATACATACCCTAGGAACATTAAGCCCCGGGAGTCTGGAGTATTTCAAACACTCTAATGTAGTCTGACATGCCTTTATTTATTTTTTTTTACAAATTACACCCATCTAAATGTATTTTATTTCAAAGTGTTACACAGACTTTTGTTCAGCACAAACTCAGCAATGACAGTGTCAAAACAGTGAGTGTCATAAATCTATATTTTGATTAAATCTAATCTAAACTTAGACTGTCCAAAAACTATGTAATCACATCATTTTCAGATGTGCTGATATATTGTGAAAAAAACACTGTAAACATTTCTAGCCAAGACTTCTGAGCTCTGAACTGAATAAACAGAGGTGCTGGCTACACACTGATCATTACAGTTTTTAGAAATTGTATGTGGTTTTATTTATAAAGCTTATCAAATGTGAGGTGATGTGTTTTACTCATTCAGTGACTCATAGATTGAATATGAGATGAGGTGAGAGGTGTTGGGTCTTTTGTTCAGGTGAGCACTCTTTTGATTATTGGGGTTTTTTGTACATTCCACACATTCATATAACAATGAGATGGTAATTGTAGACGTACCATTGGTTGGATTACTGTGGAATATGAACAGAACAAAGACCTCCCACCTGAGGTGAACCTGAACAATGTATTTCTCACCTGAGTGAGACATCTGATGAATATTTACTTTAAGGTTACTGGCTGAGAAACCAGTGTCACCAATTGTTATGCACCAGTGCTGTTGTTGCATAAGCTGGTTGGAGACAACATAGGTTAAAATAAATATCTTTCTATATTCTATGCTTTATCTAAACCCAGTGTTAAAATTATTTTTCTTTGTTTTTGCTTGATGTTTAGGAGTTATGCTAAGTAATGTTTGCATTTTACTAACTAATGTTACCTTACATCCTGCCTTTTAATTTCCAGTGCTGGTGTTTTATTTCATGAACAATATAAAAAGTCTTACGTTATTTGATGTTAGCTGACACTGCTGCTCAGACACTGTGGGGTTAGTTGTTGTAGTGATTTTGTGTGCTGACATCAAAGCAGAGTTTATTATTTAATATTAATAGTGTATTATGTGGCTGTATTGTTGTAGTTAGTATTTTGCTTTTTTAATATTAGCTTTTACCATAGACAACCCCTTTGTTTTCACACAGGGGTTCAAGCTTTTACCGAAGTGTGTAGTTGAATGATATTAAAATCTGTGTGTGGTGAGTAATTGTGTTATAGTTCAAATATATGACTACATTCTTGAACTGAGATTAAATTTAATTCACAATGCCAGCATGAGAAAGAGGACTTTTGTAATTGTAAAAAGGAGTAAGATGAAGGATGTAGAGATGATAATATAGCTGGTATTTTCTGTGGTTGTCATGCAGGCTTAATAGTGAACAGCACCGTATACATTTTGCATTGATGTGCTGTTGCATTAAGGAGGCAGCATGCAGGAGGAGGTCAGGAGGACAGTGACCAGGCAGGGCCTACTAGCAAAGAGGTCATTAAGAACAGAGATTGCTCTTAAAGATGTCATATCAGATATTGAGGCAAATAGTACTTTCAGAAAGTGATGCCATGCACAAACATCTTACCCTGCTATTCTCAAATAGGACTAATGAAACGTTGGTTACTGATAGTAAAGAATGCATTTCACCATCCCTATCAGCATTGTATGGACCTTTGTTGGTGAGCCCAGGTTCCTGCCCTTGAGTTGGTGTAATGAATTTATCATCAGACTGCAGACATTATGAAGCAAGAAGCAAGATACTTTAAGGATGGTAAGACTTCAATTCACTGAAACACATGTCTGCACTCTACTGGGTTCTGTTTCTGCAGAAAAAGTTCACCCTCCATATTGTCCTTGTAAAGAAACCATATATGGCTTGGTTCTGCAAGTCATAGAACCTTTCTTTTGGCACTAGAACCCTTTTTTGTATAAATGTACTGTATATAGCTTGCTTTGCATGCCATATATGTTATTTACATATATTTTTGTGTTCACACTAGATTTTATTTGTTTCTGCTCATTACATGTTTGTGAGTTTAGCTGGAAGCAAGCTGGTTAAATCTGACCTGACACAAGTCTATGATTTCTGATAACATGTCCACTATTTTACATTTAACTGGCAAATTGACTTGGATTTTCTGACAGTAACAATCTACATTGCTAGACTGCACTGTTAATGAGAAGTGTGTGACTTTCCACACTTCTTTGAGTTGCAGATTTGTGATTCTGACTCGAAGTTAATGATCAGGCAGCCAAATGCACGTCTTCCACATCCAATCATCTCCAGCCTGGAATATGCCTGGTACATTTTGCATAAAATAATGCATCATTACCTTCAATAATGTTGTCATATGTTGCATTGACAGCATTGTGTGTCCTACCTCACCGCTACCGGAGCGCTTGCTGTTGTCATGGCCACTTTTACAGACTGAAATGAAGGGGAATTAGCCTTGGTGCCAGAACTCCTGCAGTGGAGATATCCCAAAGACTGGAGCTGACAGGAAAATCCCTCACTGCTCAGTCACTTACAAACACTGAGCTAAAGCAAACCTGAGACAGACAAAACTAGGGATGTTAAGATTACTCGATAAAAACAATCATACGTTTATCTTTTTGATAAATCAGCAGAGATTTGTTGATATTTCACATGATGATCATACACTTTAAACAGAACCTAACTGACACATAAAGGCTCTATAGATTTATGGCAAGGTTTGTGTGTAAACCAGGCGATGCATGCTTTGTATTTGGTCAGACCATTTTTTGGTCATTTAAAAAACTGATTAGTATATTAATTGTCAAATCCTTAAATTTTCTATTTATATAATCTTATGTTCTTATTAATATAATTAATATGGACAGCCTGTAATGATGGAAATTAGGCAGGAGGAGAGGATGCAGATGTGAATTCTAGAACAAACAAGACTTTATTCACTAGACTAGAATACAAACTAAACAAAACAAACGAGGCCATGATAAACTGCCCACTGGGTTACAAACATGTAACTTAAAGTGACATAAATAACTAAGATAACCAAACACAGAACTATGGTGTAGAATCACTAGCGTGGTGACAATAGTTGAAAGACATACATGAGCATAAAGACAAATAGTGACTGACAAAGAATGTGAAACACAAGGAAGGTGAAATCGCAAACGAGAGATAATGAGATGGCAGTGTAATGACATAATGTAAATGGGGGGTGGAGACATGAACAAGATGTTGAAGATGTAAACAAACAGAAAGCACATGACGAGGGGCAGGATGTGTGAAAAGTAAACAAAAGGACATGGCAGGATGACATGAGGAGGGTAGGGACATGGAGACATGTGAAGGTAAATAAAAGCACTTGTAAATAAAAGCACTTGGCAAAGGTAAACAAACCCAGAGCATGTGGGTACCCTAAGTACTCAAAAATACCCTAAATATACCAAAACTCACACAGGTTAATTGATATTTTTATTTTTGTGTTGTATTGTCCCTCTTAACCTGTTGATTGTTTCATTGTTTGTGTGCCGCCTTCTTTGCCAGGATTCACTTGTGGCTTGATATTTTCATCTCTGAAATCTCTTTCATCTCAAATAAATTTAATATTATTTGTATTATTATAATAATATGTAATAATTTGTGTTATTAATCATTTGTAAATTTACTTTTTAAAACAGGGAAATAAATGTAAAAGTCTATAGAGTCAGGACAGGGTGAGTGGAGTCAATACAACTTCAAATAAATGTATTCTAACAGAATCCACAACAAATATGTTCCCAAACTAAACATACTGAAGACAAACTCTTCAGGGACCGTCCACAGTCACAGGAAAAGTCCTGATCCAGTAAGGTCCAGTATTTTTACTGCTTGCTTTATTGACACTCGTTGCTGATCTGGAGGTAAATAAACCTCATTTGCACATGCCTCCTCATCACAACTGTTCTACCGTCCTCTCCAGCACTGTGGAATGAGTCATCCTGCGGATGCTTCCTTCACCCTAAACGTTGCAGGCTAATTTTCAACCCTGTATTCCTGCCTATAATGGACTTTTACATTCTCACTTTCGCAGTGAATTCTTCAGCATACCTGGCCATGGTTAAGGCAACCTCTCATCATATGAGTGTAACATTAGAGCAGGAAGTGAAAGCCTTAAGCACAGGCGACCACCCACGTCCAACTGACTGAGCGTCCACACAGACAGTTCCTCTGAGCTGAAATTAAAATTTAGTCATGACAGTGGGCTGGGCTTTAGCCGGATTGCGCTCTGGCCCCCACGCCGGCCGTAGCTGGTGTCCAAGAGGAAGACGTGGTTAATTGCCCTGGGCAGCCACACTGCAGCTCTCCTCATGTGCTCCAGATGGTTCAGGACAACACAAGCTGCTTCATTATCAACATGGTCAGCTCTGTTTGTGCCTATTGGCACTCATGATGTGACCATGCTTTGAATTAGAAACATTTAGAAAGATTTTCTCTCTGTCTGTCCCTGTATATTGTCATTCACTGACATTAATAATCAGTTTGCACTGTTGGTGTAAGTGAATGTTATGGCTTGGTTAGATAAACTACACATGAAAAACAAGAAGCACTACACACATATGTTTCAGCCTTTGGAGACAGTAAATGTTTTATTTACAGTCTCAAAATCCTACAAATTCACTGACACCTGTGTAATTTTACATTCCTGTCATTACATTAATGAGCACCAACAGCAGATTAGGTTTTGGGATTTAATTGACTTGGCTATTTTGGCTTTTTTTATACTTTTTCTTTTTAGTGGTGCCCTGATGATTGCTGATTGCTGATCAATGTCAACTTCACATGAAGTCAGTTCACCATCTGAATCAGATTCAATTTTAGGTTAATAAGCTTTAATAGTCAAAGAACATTTGCACCATCCACCAACCACCACGTATGTGTGCATGCACTATTAATGCATGACTAGCATTGTTAACCTATTCCTCTGCCACCTTCTGTTTATTTCAGAGATTAAAAATCTGTATCCATAAGGATGTGTTGATGAGATGAGAGTGCCATCCCTGATTACTTCTTCTGACTAAAAATACATTTTAACAAGTGAAACCAAGCACAATCTAATCTAAATATCACTTTTTTCATTTGGAGAATGTTTATTAGAAGACTTTTTGACTTAATTATTAAGTAAAATTATCTCATTGCATTTTCAGATAATCTTGCTTGCATACCTGCCAACATTAGGCTGTAAGTTACCAGAAGTCATCAGCAAAGCAGATCAGTCAAGGGAAGGCGTTCCCCAACAGTGAACAATAGACAAGGAGGGGAGCAGACAAACTTTACTTTCACTTTCAAAAAAACATTTGGCACTGGCATTGAAATATTTGGGGCTTGATTCCCCTGGGCACCAGCATAGTAACAAGTGATGCATGTAGGGCATTGTTGTTTACTCACCTCTGTCTCAGGGTTAGGTTGCCAGATTCCAGAAACATGTTCCTCACACTGAAATTAGATTTTTTGTCACTATGAAATGAAGAGATTACCCGGAGAAGTTGCTAATCAGGAGAAAGGGAGGATCTTAAAATAGAGAAAATCCTGTGAAAACCAAGAGTGTTGGCAGGTATGTGGTTATTTCAAGACAGATGCTTTAAACTGCACAATAATCTGCCAGTATAGTGAGATCATTTTTATTAATAAAGTTACTGAAAACAGTCAAGAAATTTGTAGTTATCCATTAAATTATCCTGTAATAAACCTACCATGTTCTCATAAAAAGAAATAGTAGATATTAAGGACTGACAAAATACATTAATCTTTTGCATACAATATTTTAAGATTAATCTTCTCTTTCAACAATTAACAAATTGAGACATCTAGACAGAGCTGTCTAGTGTCCAATTGTTAATTTAATAGTCATAATAATGAAAATATGTAAACAAGGTGCTTATGGTCTTCATTTTTTATGAATGGTGTCTGGGCTCTATTGGATTTGCATCTACTCTCCTACTGGGCTCCAGTCTGAATTTCTCTGGACTCTCAGTCTGAACACAGAGCAGTTCATGTGATGGGTACAGCTGCATATTCTTTGTCATGCAGTCTTCTCTCTAGCACTAAGCCTGTCTGTGCTTGTCAGTGAGCGTTCAGATTCTTCTGTTCCTCCACCCGCCTGAAGGAGAGGGAGAGAATTCGGCTGAAATTGTTGCCCGCTCATCGCCATTCTGCACACAAAGCGAAGAAAATGCAGTCGAAGGAAACAATGATTTTGTTTGTGTTCTCTTTCTCTCTCTCTCTCTCTCTCTCTCTCAGTGTAGATTGACATGATTGTCCGTTTGTGGTACTAGAAACACTCTTCAGACTGTCAGCAGCATATTGTGATTCAGACAGCAGTAGGACTCGGAGATGTGAAGTGAAATTCATCTCTGGAGATGCATTCGAGCTATTTCTCGTCTCCAAAGCTATTACACTTTGATTTTTTTGACAAACAAACATCGTTTGATTTGCTTGGTAATGATATGACTTCAGACAAGTACATCACTTGGATCTTTTCATATTTAAACCAAACATATCTAAAGATATCAAAAAGCAATTTGAGTGAGAGCCCCCCTTAAAAAAAAGATTTCATCTTCATATACAAAACAGTCTTAACAAATCCATATCACTTCAATAGAAAAGAGAGTATTGCATGTACAAGTTCTCTCCAGCTTATCCAACAGTGAAGTTCTGTAACATCTATAGCAGCACTTCGAAGAAGAAGAAGAGGTTTAGGAGTGAGGTTAAAGGAAAATAAGAGAAAGTATTTCAGACACTTTTATTTTTAACACCTTATTACTCACTTTAGTGAGCACTTAGCATTTACAGGTCCAAGATTTCATCATCATGATGTAGTTTACTTCTAGGTTTAAACAAAAATTCCAGGCAGAATTATAGAGTGTTATGAGGTATTGGTATGACTATGACAATACACTCTGTCACAACATATCCAGTCTTTTCTACTTAGTGACATCATCAAGTTTACATCTCCGTTGAAAAGCACTGACCAACAGAGAGAGATGTTGTTAAGCAGCCACACATGAGTATAAGGCAGTCATGCCTAGCATTGGTTAGAGGAGTCTAAAACCCACACTGGTCTGTGGAGCGGTGGAACTGTGTCCTCTGGAGTGATGGAGCTTCATCTTATTTGGGAGTTGGAGTGGGATTAGTGGTTTAGAACTAATTATCCAACATCAGAACCTAACCTCACTAATGCTCTCAATGCAAACAAATTCACACAGCAATGCAGCAACATCTAGTGTAAAGTCTGCCTAGAAGAGTAGAGAGTGCTCCAAATGGGGGATTAATTTTATTAATACAAATGGTGATAAGTGCTGGATCAGTAGCTGGACGCAAGTGTTTGAACTTGTGAACATATTCTATACACACTGAATTTAATACAAAGCTTATATTCTGTGATTTTGTCAAATAATGTACATGGTCATGTAGTTAAGTATATACTGAATTACAATGTGCAGTACTTATATTCTGCTCTTGGCTGAGCTTTTTCTTGGTGTGGAAGCATTTAAATGCAGAAGCAATGAAAAGCAGGTACTAGCAAGTGGTGAAGGTCAGGGATAGATTTTTTTATATAATGTGCTTTGCGATCCAACAAACACTTAACTTTCGGTTTAATATGGTGCATTTTACTCTAAAAAGCCCCTTTCTGTGTGAGCATTGTACACATCTGACTGAAGGCAATGTCATGGAGGCATTTGTACCCAGTGCTCACGGCTAATAAAAAAAAAATGCCTTGTGCACCCATGGTTAATCTCTCTGACAGTAATGCCATCTGTCTGTTCAGAGAATCAGACAGCAGCGCAAGTGTGAAATGAACGTTTATTCAAGCTCAAGTCTCTATTCTGAAAGTAATAGGAGCACTGCTAATGTTTGCTAGGAAAAGAAGTGGACTCCCATTGAGAAAGCTCTCATGCTAACTGTCTGAAGCATGCATTGTGATTCAGAAACAGCAAGAGATGGAGGTTATTATCATTTCACATATGCTCAAATCTCATGGGGGTCCGGATAATATCACAGCAGATCATTTGCCGCAGATTGTATTTTTATTTATAGAAATATTTGCACGGTTAGCAATGCTGGGCGGCTGTCTCTGAGAGAAATCGTCATTGTTCAGTGCATTCATTCAGCTGTCCATTGTTAATCTGTAATCATTCAGCTATACAGTCATCATGAAACAAAGGACAAACTCAAAGCCCATTAGTAGCATGGTTATTATAGTTGTTGCTAATCTGTGTTAGCAAAGAGTGGCTCTCTTGTAACATTGTAGTAATTATGGTCATTAGCACTCAGCTAATGCAGTCATCATAGATGCACCTCATTGATATCCCCTTCCCCTCCTGAAATACTACCACAAAAAGACATGTTTGGTGAATTCTTTGACTTAGCACTTGAGCTAAGACTACTTTAATGGAATTAAAGCTTATAGACTCGACCACCAATGAGCATTGTGCATGTTTCATATTCATACATCATTACATCCTCGTGTCAAACTCTGACAAGTTGATAAGGACTGTCTAACAGACTTGTCTCATTACTGACACTGTACATTTAGCCTATTATTATCTATAAAAGTATGTTGCATGGCTAATAGTAGCCCCTTTGTGTCTCAGTCTCACAGTGTTGGGGGAAAAAAAAAAATCACACATAATATAAAAATAAACATTTATAAAAATATCACACATGTAGCATGCACTGCACATGTTCTATTGACCATTAAAATAAAGTTTAAATAAGAATGAAGAAGAGAAAAAAACATCTAACAAATGTTTATTTATTCTTTACATTTAAAGAAGTAAGCCGTCATTTTGAAAATTGCAGTTTTCATCATTAATCTGTTCTAAAGTGTTTGGTAATAACTGAAATGAACAATAACTGAAGCAGTATTTCCCATAAGAAATAATATAAATCCAATTAATCCAAATTAAATCGCAGAAACTCCAAAATATTAGCAAAACTATATTTTATATAGAATAATTATAGTTTTACATACAGAAAACAAGGAGAAATAAAAACAAAAGATTAATCAAATGGATAAATGAACATTTAACATCACTGTTACAGGTTTATGCTCTGTTTTAGAGTATGCCAGTGTGGTTCAGCCTTTGTTTTGTACATAGCTGGCAGCCTTTGTTTTGTACATTTGTTCTTGGGGTTCTTACTGCTATTGGTTTTTGCACGGTTTTGTTTTGAGCATTATCAGTGACAAAGAATGAGATCAAGAGTTAATATGATTTCATGAAATGATAAAATGTCTTACTTTCAACATCTGACATGTGTTCTGTGTTCTATTCTGAATATCACTGTGAGATTTGCAATTCATTGCATTATGCTTTTATTTAAATTTATTTATATTTTACACATCATTCCAACTCGGTTTAAATAATTTGAAATGTTCTCAGACAAAATGTAACAAAATATGGTATCCAGAATAGACAAACTGAGTTAGTAAGTTCATGTTGAAGATGAGTGTCACTCATGTCTTAGATCTATCTTGACCAAACAAGTTCATTTAGAGTACTCGGGTCTTCTCATTCACCAAACAAAATGAACATTTTAAAACAACTACACTGGCTCCCTGTTCATTACCATATACAGTACAAATTACTCATCCTGTTTTTAAAAACCTGCATGATTTAGCACCTTCTTACCTTTCGGATCCCTTCTTACCTTTCACACTCCCTCATGTCCTCTGAAACCCATCTTCTCTCAGTTCCACCTTCTAGAGCTTTTAGTGTGCCAGGTCCTAAACTTTGCAAAACTATTCTATTGCACCTCTGAATACCCACCTCCCTCTCTACATTAAAAAAAACAGCTGAAGATGTTTTTCTCTCAGATTGCTTTTCCACAGACTTATTTGATTGACTTAGTTTTTTAAAATGTACACTACCAGCCAAACGTTTTAGAACACCCCAGTTTTTCCAGCCATTTATTGCAATTCAAGTCATTCAAGTCCAATGAATTTCTTGAAATTATATAAATGTAAGTGGTGAACTGCCAAAGGTTTAAAAAAAAGTAATGTTACCCAAAACTGAAAAATAATTTACGTTATAGAATTATACACAAATGCTTTTGTCAGGAACACAAAAGGTGAAAGCTGTTCTTCAGTAATGGAGGCAGATCAAGCCTTGAAAAATGATGCTACTAATTCCTACAGAGTGAGAGTCAGCCTGTGCCACTACGTCTACCACAGCATTCTGCAGTGCCATGCAGTTCTCTCAGGTATGCACCTAATGTGTCAGAGGCTCATCCAACAGCAACATGATGACCCAAAACATAAGTCCAAGCTCTGCCAGAACTACCTCAGGAAAAAACAACAAGATGGTCAGCTTGAAAACATGAAGTGGCAGCACAGTCTCCAGACTTAAACCCCATCCAGCTGATCTGGGATGAAGTAAAAAGCAAAGCAAACCTACAAGTGCCAACATTTATGTGAACTTCTGCAGCAGATTTGTGAAGAACTGTCTGAAGAATGTTTGATGTCTATTGTAGAAGGAATGTCACGAGTGTGTTCAGCTATTATATCTGACAAAGGTGCTACTTTGTGTCCAAAGTTTAGATACATTTTGGGTCTTATTTAACATGGCATGCATGTGTTTTTTCTCTTTGCTATGTTTACAAATCTTTTTGATTTGTGTTTGTTTGCACCCTGATATGTATCTCCCCCCCCAGGGAAGTTTATCTGCTTTTGGTTTAGACATGTAGTCTGCACAGTGCTAAGAAGTGTAAGTTTTCTTTGCATGTTTTGCATTGCAAAGTTTGGACACAGCTTCTGAACATTCAGTGGTTTTTCATTATTTAAAAATTGTCTGCATTGTAGATTAATACTAAAGTCATCCAAACTATGAAGAAATTGAATGTCTCAGTTAACTGATGTGCATTGTCAAGAGTTCATTACTTGCAATTCTTGCGCTCTTAATGTGTTTGAGGCATCAGTTTGTCTGCTTTGAAGAATCTAAAACATATTTTGGTTTGTTTAACACTTTCTTATGTGTTCCTTCATAGTCTGGATGACTTCAGTATTCATTTACAATGTAGGAAAAAAATATAAAATAAAAACATTGAATGTGTCCAAACTTTTACTACTCTTGGTACAGTACATTAGCCTTGTAGCTAAAGAACTACACTTCAAAAACCAGACATGTATTGTTTGATTGAGTATATTTGGTGTAAAGTTTTGCACATTTATTTAATCAAAGTTTAATGGGATGAAACATATAAAGAATGCTCTGCAATAAAAAAGTACAATTAGGTCACCAATCAGATGACTTCTAATAGACAGTTTAGAGTAAATTTCACGGCTAGCATTGGGGAATAGAGAAAAAAGTTTTCTGTGCTTTCCTCTCAGTTTCCTCTGCATATTAATGTTCTGCAGATGCACACACTTAAGACTGCAACCACTATGGTTATATTTTGCTTATGGTCTGTATGCTATAATGTTTCAGCACCCAGTGTTGATGATGCTGAAATCTCACATCCATCTGAAAGCATTGTGCATGCATGCTCATTCTTTCTGAAGTGTATGCTAAAAACTCCAGCCTGTGATGGCCTTGATACAGCATGAGCTACTTGCTGTGGTTCATTTGGCTGCATGTGTGTACTATGTCTCTTTCATTTCTCTTGGACACACAAACAGCCCCACTCTACACATGCCAGAGAGAACTCATTTGTCATATCCATCTGCCACCTCTAATGTACCTCGCAGAATGTGAATCACTTCTATGTGCCAAACATCCGCTCACTTGCACCTGGGATGGTAACCAGAAGGAAAAGTAGGAGAAGAAAAGTTGCATAAATGCTCGGACTGACCCAGCACCTGTCCAGCAGAATAGAGAAAGCAGGAATAAAGGAAGCACAGCCTTGCTGCATTACATGTACATAAAGTATTTTCTAATTATTTGACTTTGGTTAATTTTTACCACTTTATAAAATTGAGCTGTTTTGCCCAAGTGATGCACAATTTACCATTGTATCATATATTATTTACAGAAAATTTTAATTACATGTTTGATCTATACAGTCTAAAGATTATGAAGTTACTAGTATTAGCAGTTAATATCTTTAGGCTTTTAACCTGGTTTACACTGAATGTGCTTCATGTGTGGCTTATAGTGTTGTTTTCAGTGGCACTAAACTAATTAGTTTGCAAATGTTTATTTATGAAAGCAGTACATCCAGCTTCATGCCCACATGTCATTTTAGGGTGAAAAAAATGTAAATTGACTGGCAGTAAATACAAATGGCAGGAAATAGCAGATTTTTGCCAGTATGTTAAAAAGTCCTAAGCAGGACCTGGCTGCAGTCAATTGACAAATGTCCCACATTATGCTTGTTTTGACCAACATAGGGGCCTGACTGCAGTTATCTTCTAACCACTTCTACCATTAGCTTGCCTAGTTTTGAAGAATACTGTGTAAAACTATACT
Organism: Crenuchus spilurus; assembly: GCA_036984385.1. Taxonomy (NCBI): domain Eukaryota; kingdom Metazoa; phylum Chordata; class Actinopteri; order Characiformes; family Crenuchidae; genus Crenuchus; species Crenuchus spilurus. The sequence goes on from BRDA01046218.1 coordinate 12,618, forward strand.
AGACACTAGCAAGTGTCAGGAATCAACAACAATGGAGCATCTATGCAGTCATGGGCAGGGTGCACAAGACCGTCACAAAAAACCTGGAAACCTTTACTGGATTACTTTAAGGGATGTTAATGTTTGTTTGTATGTTTTGTTTGTTTGTTTGTTTGTTTGTTTTGTGTAGTTGTTGGATTTGGAACTTGGGGTTTTGAATAGTTGTTTCTATGTTGTATATCTGTAAAGATAATACAAAAACAGTCTTTTCCAGAGACAAGATCTGTGCAGGCACAAAGTCTACATAAATGTAGGCTGCCCTGCGATCTACAAAATACCTGGAACTGGAACAAGCCTTTCTTTATATTTCACAAAAATATTGGATACTGTATGTTAATGATACAACCCCAAAATTTGGGAAAGTGTAGAAAAAGCAATATATATATACACAGTATGTACACTACTAGTTATCTAAAGTTTTAGAATTAATTTACTTTGTCTTTGTTTATTTGATCATTTTTAAAACATCAATGCTATTTTGTGGCACATTAGTAGAAGGTACGAATGGTGGCTGATTTAATCACTGTCATGATACAGTGACTCAATAAGCAGTTCTATGAAGTTCTATTTTAGTGAACATTCTGACTACTTATTTACACTACTGGTCAAAAGCTTTAGAACACCCAATTTTTCCAGTTTAATGTCAAATTGCACTCTGAAATGGAAGCATAGGAGTTAAATAAGACATCATGGAATCAATTTAAAGTCAAGAAGTGTTTAAACTTTTCACCTTTGTCAGACATATCAGCTGAACACACTCGTGACATTCTTTCTACAACAGACATCAAATATTCTTCAGACAGTTCTTCACAAATCTGCTGCAGAAGTTCACATAAATGTTGGCACTTGTAGGTTTGCTTTGCTTTTCACTTCATCCCAAATCAGCTGGAGGTTTAAGTCTGGAGACTGTGCTCCACTCCATGTTTTCAAGCTGACCAGCTTGTTCTTTTATCCTGAGGTAGTTCTGCCAGAGCTTGGACTGATGTTTTGGGTCATTATCTTGCTGTCGGATGAACCCTTGACCAACTAGATGCATACCAGAAATTGTTCTAAAACTTTCACTGGTAGTGTATATACAAAAATTACAAAAAATCTTTGTTTGTCTGGTCAACTTCATTTAATTTGTTAACATGCATTCATTTCTGAATTTTAGACCTGCAACATATTCCAAAAAACAGTCATGCGTGCAGCATGTAGTTTTGTATTGTCTTGTTGAAAAATGCATGAACATCTCTGGAAAAGATGTTGTTTTGAAGGCAGCACAAGTTGCTCTAAATTGTACTTTTCTGCATTAATGCTGCCATCACAAGAAGTGTTTGCCAAGAACACCAAGCCAACCACTTGCCATGTCAGACCCTGACTTTCGGACTTATTGCTGCTAACAATCTGCATGGTCCATTTCATGTTTGGTCTGGAGCACACAGCATCCATTTCTTCCAAAAAGATCTGAAATACTGAAGTTTTAAGTGACATTTGTGAATGTATCTCTGCATTGTAGTGCTTCACAGAGTAATGTAATTGTAATTCCTTACACACGTGGTTAGATCAGCTATTGATAAATAATGGTTCTTCATGCAGTGCTGTCTGAAAGATTGGAGATCACAAATGTTCAGCTTAGGCTTGTGGCCTTTACCCACTGAAATTCCTTCAGATTCCTTGAATTGTTTTAATGATACTATGCACTGTAGAGAGAGAAATATGCAAGCCTCTTCCAATCTTTCTTTGTGGAACATTGTTTTTAAACATTTCAGTCATTTTCTCATGCATTTGCTGGCAAACTGGAGATACTTTGCACATTATACTGACAAAGTAAGTCAAAGTACTGTAAATGTAAGAAACACTGTTTTTTGAATGTTCCATTCTGTCCAGGTTCTTCTGATTTGAGGTTGCTTATTGGTAATTGGTATCAGGACAGGCCATAACACTGTGTTAATTATTGTTTATCATCCCAGAAATTCCACAGCAGCTATACTTAATTTGCAGTTTATGAGCTGTCTGTTTTTATTTGTTTGTCACTGGCATTCAGAAGGAGCTGCGGAACAATTTCTATATATAATGAATGTAATTTTCTTTGTACATGACACAAAGGAAAAAGAAATTAACTATAATGTTCACAACTCCTTAAGTATCGGTATGCTCTGTAAACGTTCACTGCTCAGCAAATTTCATGCCAGCTGCTTTGTTTCTGTGTCTTGAAAAGAATGTGTGTTCTGCCCATCATCAGGCACCAGACAACTCGAGAAAGCGAAGGTGTTTTGATACGTTGTCCTTCTCACAGCGGTCGTGATTTACAGGTTTTGCAGCAAATTAGCGCGCCTCACACAGAGGTGCCAATACACCCTCATTAACCTGTCAAAGTATGAAACAGCTGGGCAGCCGCAAACAGCTGGTCAAGATTAATACTCGTAATTGGAGGATTAATCTTTTATTTACTCTACAGATTGCAAGGCCAGACTCAGACGATGATCTGTGCACAGGACGGCAAAATGATATTACTATTGTTAGATATTCCAGTATTTACATATTTTAGTTGCACTCTTTTCATTAAATTTAATCATAGTAATTTTGTTTTTACTTTTATTTTTTTATATTAAACTTTAAGGGCCAGGACCCAAACTTTGATTTCTCTGTTTTGTAATAACAATACAAATACTTCTTAATTTTTTTTTTGCTTAAATACAACAGCAATAATGCCAGCTACCAGGGACTGATCCAAAAACTTTAGTCAGCATTGTGTGAAGATAAAGGTGCTATTT